>JAOSBO010001384.1:0-10520 GCA_027563915.1 Erythroxylum rotundifolium | reverse complement strand
AATTAATATAGCTAGTTTAGTCAATTATAAATGATGAAGGGTTGTTTTATTGTCTTATTAATTATTGTAGTTTTTGAGTTTGTTGGATATAATAACATCATCAAACTTTACATCATTTTTGTATTAAACGAAGCACTGAGAGAAAAAGTTTATGATAAAACCAGAAACTATAGAGGCTTAAGTTATGAACTAGAAATATATTAACTTAAGTGTGCAATTATTAGTTGGCTTTAGTAATTAATTTGGATGATAAAATTTTCGAATACAAAAGTTAGATTAGCTTGCTATTTGAATTGATTCTAAAATCCAGCTATTAATTTTAGTAAGAAAATTATCCAATCATTTCCACTTACTCAAGCATAGGAGATTAAATTAATGAAATTAATTATCAAGATTTTGCAAATCAATTCATCAATTTGTTTTTTCTTCTAGTTAAATCATTTCACTTTTTAGTCTAATTGCGTAATTTTATTTAAAGCCTACTCAACATATCGGGATAGAATGTTTAAGATTCCCTTTTTTATTTTTATCCAAGATTAATTTGAGTGGACTGATTTCACCTCCGACCCTGGGTAATCATTTACAACTATCTTATATACTTTCGAGTAGCATAGCCTATGTATTTTTAGAACTTATTTTGGCATAACAAGTGTTTGGCACCATTGTCGGGGAGGTGTTTAACGTTTAGACTTAAATTAATTTTTATTGTTTTTATTTGTTCATGCATACATTTTCGTCGTGTTATTTCATTGAGTCATTTTAGCAATTTTTGGTACAAATTTAGTGCTGTCTTTATTTTGTTTATGCAAGGAATGAGATCTCAAGAAAGTCAACTCGCCCCTTTTACTTAAAATGTGCATTTGATAAGATGACCTCAAAGGGAATTTGAAGACAATTGCGAGGAACCCAAGCCTGAAGATCAAGAGATGGGTGAAAGGAAGCAACTAATGAAGGATCATATCATACTAGTAATTGGTATTGTTACTTCATTCATGCATTTCAGAGAGGTAGCTAGAAATTGTTAATTGAAAAGCATTCACTTGAACATGTTTCCATCGTTCGATCGAGTTCCTAATGAAGACTCTTTAAACTTCATTTGGAAATTCTATACCTCTCTCTAAACATTCCCTTTAGATGTACTAACTGAAGATCAACTCTAGACTACATGCTTCCCATACACATTGAAGGATCAAGCCAAGGCATGGTTGATGACCCTTCCATCCGATTCATTGACTATATGGGAGGAAGTGTATAATAAATTCTTGGGAAAATTTTATTTTAATAGAAGACTTTTAAGTTGCAAAAAAAAATAGCTACCTTCACTTAGATGGAGGGAGAACCATTCTATAAGAGGTGAGAACGCTTCAAATTATACTAATACAGTGCCCAAACCATCATTTTCCACTATACATGCAGAACAAACTCTTTTATGATGGATTGAGACAACAATGTCAGTACATTATGGACAATGTAGTAGGAAGAGCTATGGGAGAGAACATTGCCAAAGAAACATATGAAATATTCGATATGTTGGGGATCAATTCCCAAAAAAAAAGTGTGGGAGGGAGAAGAGTTGGAGTTCTTGAAGTGAGTTCAAATCAAGAATTGGCTATGCAATTCGCTTAGTTGTCAAAGCATGTAACAATGTTAACTATAAGGCTACCCCAAAATGTTCCAAATCAAGAGGCATGTGGTATATTTAGAACTTATGGTTATAGAGTTAATGTTTGTTCGTAATCTTTTGAATCTTTGTAATGCAAAAGAACAAGCAAACTCACTTGATGGTTTTCATCCAAGGATCTGAAAGGACCCTTATTCAAACACCTACATCCATAATTAAAGAAACCACCCCAAATTTTCGTAGAAGACCAACAATAAACAAGTGCAATCCTAACTATAATATCAAAATTTCAAAGGAAAAGTCAATTTTAGAGGCAATCCTCAAATCAGAATCTACTAATCAAGTCTTCTTTAGAGGAAAGCTAGAATGCGTTGTTCAAGTAGCAACTCAAAATCAAGAAAAAAAAATTAAGAGATTCAACTTTTTAGAAGTGTCTGTATGAAGGATTGAGACTCAAGTAGGGTAACTCGTTGCTCAAATACACAATAATAAAAAAGTGAATTTGCCCAGTCAACTTAAGCAAGCCCAAGCAGTTACTATTTTGAGAAGTGGCAAGGTGATTGATAATCATATTGAGATCCCTTTTTATCTATTTGATGTAGGTAATTAAGAGGAGGAGGGCCTTACTAATGAAAAAGATAAGTTGAATGAAAAAGAAATGGGCACGAAAACTTTTCAAGTCACATTAAGAAAGGTAACAAACTGGGCCATGCAACCGACTGCTATAAAAGACCAAGACTGTATAAGGCAACTAATCCTTATAGACCACCGATCCTATACTTAAGGCTCCTTGAGGAGTCGAAACAAGATATTGTTATCTATATAATTTTTTCCAAATTTAATATTAATTTGCCTTTGTTAAGTGGGATACGGAACATTCCCACTTAAGTGAAGTTCTGTAAGGAGCTAAGCACCAAAAAGTAGACGTTTGAGCTAATCGAGAAGGTGATAGTTTTAGAAGTTGCAAGTGCAGTGCTTCACTAGCAATTACCCCTAAATTCACAGACCCATGGAGTTTTCTTGTGCAAGTCTCAATGGGTGATGAGGTTAAGGGTATGCTTGACCTAAGAGCAAGCACAAACCTTATACCTCATTCTAATTATGAGAAATTGGATTTAGGACAGTTAATACCTATAAAAATATGTTTACAATTAGCTTATAGGTCAATCCACTATCCTACAGGAATAATAGAGGATGTGTTAGTGAAGGTTGGAGGATTGATTGATAGACTTTGTTGTTCTAGACATAGGGGAAGTAAAGAAGCAAGAAAGGAGCACACCATACTTCTAGGGAGGCCTTTTATGGTCACCATTAATACCTTGATTGATGTGAAAAACATAAAATTGACTGTAACTATTTTGGGAAATACAACATAATTTTCAATCTTTAATGTTGAACATATTCCTACTACTACTATTTCTAAAGACCCTTCTTTCATCAAAGTAGTACTGCATATTTTGATTTTACCTTGAAAGAAGAAGAAGGAAAGGAGCTAGACTCAGTTAAAGAGGGTGATGAATGCTGCCAATTGACAGTTGATGCAACTAAGGAAGTGTTTGGAAAGTTTATAGAGACAAATCCTAACAAAAAGAAGATAACAACAGAATCATTCATTTTGAGTGATTCACCTTGAGCATTCTATTGAGGTTCTAGCTTCAACAGATTAAAGAAGTGTTGAATGGGAGGAAACCTACATAATTTATGTTTTGTTTTTCAATTCCTTGCTTATTATTCCTTTTTAGTAAATCTTTATTTAATTTTTTTTATGTGGAGGCCTAATTTTAGCCTCTTTTATCTGTTTTCCTAGTAGTTATTTTTCACTCCTCGATGCAATACGCTAGGCTTCACAACATACCAAGACTCAATGTAGCACACTAACACCACCTTCATATCATATTTCTTTTCTTTTTCCTTTTTTCTTTTTTTATTGCTTGTTAGTTTAATTTTTCTTTGTTTCAATTTTTGTTCGTGTGTGGGTTGTTTACATCCTAGGTCCCTCTTCCATTTTCTTATCACATTGATTATACTTACATGCCTAGGCTGATTGACTTGGATTTTGATTAAAAGGATATTAGCTTGTTATGATAGATGAATTATGCTTTTCATTTAATAAGAATTTGAGGCTTTTTTGAAATATTTAACACCAAATTCAATTAATCTTTATTTAAAGTGCTCTTTCATGATTAAGGAACGCTAGAGCTTGCTTGAAAATAATAGTCGAGATCACATAATATTATGTAAACATTGAAATAATGAAGGCAATTTAGGATTTACCCTTTTTGCTTAAGAAGTCACTATAATTTTACCTTTAGTGAGCCTCCCTATAAGCTTAACATGAATTAACCTTAATTATTTAACTTTTGTTTCATACCTACATAAGGAAAATTTTAGGATTCGAATAGGTATGATTAGGTTTAGTGAATAATTACTTGAATAAGTGCGAGGGAATCATAGGATATAGATGGTTTTTAAGTTTTAAATGAGGAATGAGTATGGTTGTAATAATTTGTATCTCTAATCTACATTTTACCACTTTCAAAATTGATCTCATTGTAATAAATAAATAAAGAAAGAAAACAAAAGGAGGGAATAGAAGATAACAAGAAAGATAAAAAGAAAGAGAAGCAATATAAAAAGGGGGGGGGAGAAGAGAGGGGTGGAGAGTGCTAATCTTGTTTATTGACAGGAAAGAATTAAGTGTTTTATGCTTCATTGTTTGTATTACTTTAAATGATCAATTTGTTTTGTGGTTTTAAACTGAGATTTTGCTTTTCACTAACCTTAACATGACCTCATTACAACCAAAATAAAGAACTTCAAATTGATGTTTGAGTGGTGGAGATTGGATTAGTAAGCAAGCCTACAATAGATGCCTTACATGAAATGAACTATGAGTGAATATGTCCTATCTTTGAATGCTTGAGAGGATGGAGAGTGGGGTTGAGTGTCTATCACACTTATTGATGTGTTCCTTGAATTGAAGTACTTGTTGATCTTGGCTAAATATGGGGAGAATAATTTGTTGATGGAATATTATGAGTTCAAGTTCTTACGTTGTATTTATTGAAATGATTTTTTATATCTTTTACTATTATTTGGGAAATTTTTTGTTACCATTGTTTGTTCTTGCATAGTCTCATGTTCTTTGTTTTACTTGAGGACAGGCATAATTTAAGTGTGGGGAGATTGTTGTGTCTAGTTTCATTTGCTTTTAATTGCTTTCATACCTTAATTTTTGTTACAAATTATTACGATTCACTTCAAACTTAATATGAATTAAGTGAAAATGTACTGGATGTTGCGTGAATTTGAATGGAGTGTCTTATAAATGTTGCATGAAAAATTAGAAGATTATGCATGAAAGAATGGAATGGGACGTGAACAATGCATGTAATTAATTATTTTACGCATTCATAGAGTCACACTAGTGACTATGGAAGTCACGGTTATAACAATGGGAGTTATAACTATGACTCCCATATCCCAAGTGTGACCACCTCATACACACCTATGACTACATTTACTTTAATTTTCCTGAATAGTACGTGTGATCTATAAATTAGAGGGCTAGAAAACCTAAACTTAGAATCACACTATAAATAGAAAGAGAAGGGAGGCTGGTAGTACACACACCATTGGGGACACAAAAATAAATAAAAAGAAGGGGGGTTGAAACAAAAAGATAGAACAGAGAGAAGGTGTGGAGCAAGAGAAGTAGAGAGCTTTGGCTAAGAAGAAGAACAACAACAAAGAGGTACAAGTGGTGTGAGAATTTAATTGTCCAGGTAAGGATCAACAAGAAGCAGAAGGCAAGAGCCAATGCAAAAAGCAACTCCCTCGTTTGAAAACTTTGTTTGCTTATTTTGCTCTTATTTTGTTGTGTTATTTCTTTATTTATTTACTAGACTCACTACTCTGCTCATTTTTATAGTTAATTTTGGGTATTCACTAGATTTATTGATTTAATACTTCTCTTGTACTAACAATGATGGGATTAAAGTATATGATGATGAAGAATCTGGTTTATTCCATAGCGTGTTGATTTTTTTTCTTAAGAATTAATGTAGCTAGTTTAGTTGATTATGCATGATGAAGGGACTGTTTTATTATCTTATTAGTTACTATAGTTTCAGATTTTATTAGATGCAATAGCATGATCAAACTTTACATCATTTTTCTATTAAACAAAGGACTGAGAGAAGAAGTTTAATAGAGAATGAGAAACTATAGACACTTAAGTTATAAATCAAAAATTTATTAACTTAAGTGGGGCAGTTATTAGTTAGGTTTAATAATTAGGTTGGATGATAAATTTGTTGAATACAAAAGTTAGATCAGTTTGTTATTTGAATTGATTCTAGATTCTATTTGAATTGATTCTAGATTCTAACTCTTAATTTTAGTAAGACAATTATCCAATCATTTCCTTTTAGTCATACATGGGGGACTATATTAGTGAAATTAATTATTAAGAGTTTCCACATTGATTAATCAATTCATCTTTGCTTCCAATTAAATCAATTCACTTTTTAGCCTAATTGCATAATTTTCTTTAAAGCCTTTACTCAACAAATCAGGATAGAATGTTTAGGATTGCATTTGTTTTTATTTTTATTTAACATTAATTTAAGTTGTGAGTACGACTTCACATTTTTAGGAGACGACCCTGGGTAATCATCTACAACTACCTTGTATACTTGTGAGTACAATAACCTAGGAATTTTTAGAACTTATTTTGGCACAACATGTAATAGCATTTAACTTCCTATAATTAATATATAGTTGTCATCCATTTTCAATTCATGTAGGGACTAAATCATTATTCTTATTTTTCACCATTATAATCCCATTATTTTTAGGAACCACTTGGACTGGATTTACCTATTTACTATGCGAAATCGAATAAATTATACCGACATCAAGCAACTTCAATATCTTTATCTTCGCCACTTCCATCATCAGGGGATTCAATCTCCTTTGTGATTCTTTTGATGGTTTGGATCCTTCTTCTAAAAGAATTTGGTGTATGCAGTTAAAGGACTAATACCATTAATTTCAAATATAGCCCACTCTATAACTGTGATGTGATCCTTAAGCACTCGAACAAGCTTTTCCACTTGAAGTTTGGTTAGATTCTTCGCTATGATTACCAAAACTGTTCCTCCTTCTCCCAAAAATGCATATTTCAAGTGCTTCAGTAATTGTTTTAGTTCAACTGTAGATGCCGGAAAAACCTCAGGTAGAGATTTTATATGAGATATTGACAATTCGACCTTTGAAGTTACATACATTTTTGGCATTGGTTGTAGTGAATACAATGCTAGTAAAATTTCTTCTCTCTCATCTACAATGAATGAGTTAAAATTTTGAAAAATGTAAACTCATAAAAAATTTGACTTCTAACACATCCTTACCTTCTGTATAAAAAACATTTTGAGATAAGTAATTAATTACATTAATAGATAAAATAGAATGAATGTCACTAGGGTACCTTGCTGCTTCAAAAATATTAAAGCGAACATTTTCACCATCAAATTCCATGTTGAACTTTCGTACATCCACATCAATATTTGTCTTTGATGTTTTTAAGAATGGTCGACCTAGAAGAATTAGTGCTGAATTAGAGGAAGGTTCTCCCTCCATGTTCAATACAAAAAATTCAGTTAGGAAAACTAATCCATTAACCTACACTAAGACATCCTCTGCGTCCCCTTTAGAATAAGCGTTAGATCTATCTTTCAATTGAATTATGACACCTGCTTCTTCAAAGACCCTAA
The DNA here is from genome assembly GCA_027563915.1 of Erythroxylum rotundifolium. Taxonomy (NCBI): domain Eukaryota; kingdom Viridiplantae; phylum Streptophyta; class Magnoliopsida; order Malpighiales; family Erythroxylaceae; genus Erythroxylum; species Erythroxylum rotundifolium. The sequence goes on along the minus strand of JAOSBO010001384.1, from coordinate 3,122 downwards.
ATTCAACAAAATGAAAATGAAATATGAAATGACATTAATTGTAGGTCTAACATTGCATTTTTAAATCTAGTATCACCTATTTTATAGAGAATTATAACATACTTGGATCCTTACACTTTGGTGAAAGTTTCCTTTGTATGACTATAGACACATTCTTCCTCACACTCACTTTCTTGTCTCCTTTTAATTTACTATTGGAACTGCATAATTCCTTGAGAAATATGGCCAATCTTGGAACTTGATTTATGGAATCAATTAGAGGCATGTTCACCTCTATCTTTTTGATCATTTCCAAAATCTCCTTATCTTATTCCTTTTTCTTTTATTTAGCAAACCTAATAGGAAAAGGAGGTAAAGTATTAGTAAAATTTTTTATCACAGGAGATTGAGAGCTTACCTTGGTTTTCATTTCAACTTCTTTTGGAGACATTTTGAATTCCTTTTCAAATTCATCATCATTGCCCATAAGAGGAGTCTTATGTGTTACCTCTTTTGCTTTACCACTTCTTAAGGTGATAACACTTGCTTTCCTTTCGGCTTCATAGTTTTTTGAGAAGGAAGTTTACCCAAAATCTAATTCTCCAATTAGCTAACAGCAGTAACTATGTGACTTATTTGATTTTATTGATTTTGGATACTAGTTTTTGTTTACTATTGAAATTATAGGGCATTATTTTGAAACTGAACTATATTCTAGACCATATTTTTCATCATGTCTTCCCATTAAGGTCTAGAGCTTAATGGTTGAGCTTACTTTTGAAATGGTTATTATTAGAAGCTTTTTTTTATGTCCTTATTATCCATAACTATTGAAGGGAGGATTCTTTCATAACAAATTGTGTTCTTAGGAGTAGCTAGGATCATAATTCTTTTATGGTTGACCTAGAAATCTTCAAAAAGTGCTCATTTGTTTCGTGGGCGATTCTTGCAAGATTGGACACGTAACATTTGGATGTCCTACCATTGTGCAAATTCCATATGCTTTTACTTATTGAGCACCATTTGTAGCCATCTGTCTCACTAAAGATATCAACCTAGCTATCTGTTGCTCCAATGTGGTAGTCCTAGCTTTGTGGAATTTTAATGGTTTCGGGTTCTCTTGTATGTTAAATTGTTGAAAGTTAAACGCCATATTGGAAATTATATTTTTGGCTTCAATAGGCACCTTATCTATCGATGCATATCCGCTTGCTACATTTATCATACTTATTTCTTGTGGCAGAATCCCTTCAAAGAAATATTAGATCAACAGTTGTTCAATAATTTGATGGTGAGGGCAACTAATACACAACCTCTTGGAGCGCTCCTAAAAGTAATATAATGTCTCCCCAATGTGCTGTCTGATTGCACATATTTCCTTCCAAATATTTGTAGCTCAATAGGTAGGGAAGTATTTCTCTAGAAAATGTCTTTTCATTTAATTCCAAGTAGTGATTGGTCCAGAGGGAAAGTAATAGAGCCAATGATGTCCCCCAATGAGAAATGAAATGCCCTCAACTTAATCTGCTCTTCTTAGATCCTAGCTAGCTTCATGCTAGAATAGACCACGTGAAGCTTCCTAATGTGCTTATAAGGATCTTAACCTAGCATAGCATGAAAAGTAAGAATAAGATGAAACAGATCAAATTCAAGCTCAAAAGCAACATTAATAGCAAGAAAATCAATGAAAAAAGGTCAATGATTAAGATTAGGAGCAACCAACTACTTAAGAGTGCAATCATTATTTTGCTTTGCCATATTTGAATCTGTTTTAGAAATAGAATCACTAGAAGAAGCAAAAAGAAAATCTAACACAATTTAAATTCCTAGTGAAGAACAAAATTCTCTTATCTAATGGTAACTGATCCTCAAAAGTTAGGGCAACTTTTCTTCTCAATTAGTGAAAAATTCTTTCAATTTTTGGATTAAATTTAAATCCATCAGTATGAGAAGATCATGTCATGCATCGTACTAAACCAAAAAAGAAAATTAATTAATCAAAAATAAAATTAAAAAATAAAAATATTCAGAAAACCAATTGATATTAATCCCTGATTACAACACCAAAAATGTTGATGCATGTCAAATGCAGCATAAAATAAACCTAACTCTACGCAACTAATTTTATAGTAGTGCTGAGTAGGGATCATATCCAAAGAGAGTGTGTGTAAAACTTTTGTAATCAATGATGTTTGGGGGGGGGGGGGTTTGGTTATTTTTAAAATGAAAAAAATGATGAATGATTTTGGAATCTAGTTCTGGGTTCAATCTTAGCCTACATACAATCGAATGCACTCCTTTCTCTTAATCTAGTTCTAGGTTCAATCTTAGCCTACATACAATCAAACGCACTCCTTTCTCTTGTTGTATCTATACCTCTCTTAGAAACTATCAATGGTTGATAAACAACTGATTTACCTAAAGTTTGTTAGTGAACATTTAATACCACAAGTATATGGTGTCACTGTAGCTAGTACTAGTAAATAAGGATCGATCAAACGAGGACAAATAATTACTAATTCATAATGATTTTTTAATTTAATAAACTAAAATTAAGTAAATAAAAGAAACAAGCATTGTGAATTAAAGCAAGGGATTGGTAACACAAAATCATAATTTTAAATCTCCCTTATTATTCTTTATCACGTATGTCAATAATTTAGACATCCGATCTTGTGTTTTGATGGATTTTTTTAAAAAAATCCCACGTGTTCCACTTCGTAAGCTACAAATCACCTCTAGAATCACCTTTGAATGCCTCAGGATGATGCTAGCCATTGTCCTCCTCTAATTGTCTCTGAAACATGCAATTTATATGAAAATCTAGGTTTTAAGGTTATATATGTTTGTATGCACGACTGTGCATAGGAACATGAATAATTAGAGTCCACTAGATGTCGTGAAATTGCATGCCTATGCATTTCTTCTAGAGTACTATTTTTTTTCAACTACATGTTTATCTAGTTTCTTCTCCTTTACATTAATGCAAGCAACTATAACCTTGAATCCCACTTGAATCAAATTAATTACCAAATATATAACAAAATTATAAAATATTATATAAGAATACATTAAATATAGGCTAAAAAGATAATTAGTTAACCATCTATTAAATATCCCCACACATAAGCTTTTGCTTATCC
>JAOSBO010001376.1:0-13851 GCA_027563915.1 Erythroxylum rotundifolium | reverse complement strand
AGATTTTGATGTATTTGTTAATGATATTGTGTTGAAATGAGCTTGGAAATGAAGTAGAAGAAGTAGTTTAGGGTTAAGATGGGTTATATTTGAAAGATGGGGAGTATATAGATGAAGAATGCTGAAAAATGTCTTCGAAATGAGTTTCTAGAAAAGTTCGCCGCGGCGAAGTCAGAGGTGAACTCCAACAATTTCGCCGCGGCAAAATCCATTTTTCTACATAAACATGTTTTGGTAATTTGAGCATAACTTTTTGTGTAGTTGTCCAAATGAAGTTATTTTTTATTTGAAGTAAAATAGAGACATAGGGATACGAATTTTTTTGACTAAATTAAGTTTAAATGCAGTCTTTAAGGATATCAATTTTTGGATGGAAGTTAAGTATAGAATATTGTCTCAGTATAAGAGTAGTCCTAGTATGTTTGGAGTATAACTTTCCGATTTCTGAACCAAATTGAGTGATTTTCTGTCATTGGAAACTTAAGACAATGGGGGACATTTTTCTAGAAGAAAGTGTTAGCAAATTTCTTTATTTACTTAATCATAATGATCATGGAAAAGTTGACCCGAAAGTATGGATTTTGAAAGGATTATAGTTCAAATTTAGCTTCTTGATTTCTGAAGCCTTATAAATTTCCTTTGAATGTTTTTTTTAATGAGAACTTGGTTTGTTATAGGAAACCAAGCAAGCCTGATCCAAGAGCAAGATGAAAGACAACATTGAACTTGGATTGTCAAGCGAAATTAGGTGGGTAATTTGTTTATAGTTATTGTGTAATTGAGCAAATTCTTGCCTATATGTCTGTATGTACAACTTGCTTGATAGTGAATTATGTGATTGTTGAAAATGCATGTGATTTATGAATCTTGATCAAGTTATGTCATTGAAACATGTCATGGCATTTTGTTTGAATGAAAAGATAGAAAAGCATGAAAGTATGAGCATATGATCAAAGGAATATGTGCTTTTGCTTGGGTGAGAATGGAACCATTCTGTTCGTCACGTGCACGTTGACAAGAGCCTTGTCCTAGCTGCCCACTTGTGGAATATGAGCTCCGAAAAAGGACTCATTTTGTTTATGGTGTAAACTTCGGTTTCTCCATTCTGATTCCATGGAACCCTCGAGCCATTTGTTTGTGCATTGCATATTTGAATTGTCAAGTATGATGCATTTGAATGTTATGTGATATGCATTAACCTACTTAATTGAGTTCTTGAACTTTATTGGTCAATGATTAAATTGCTAGAATAGAATTGAGAATACTTGAATTGCTTAGTACATATACTTATATATGCTTGAATTTGTGTTGGTTACCGATGGCTATAAATATATTTGCCACTGAGTTGTGTAGCTCAAACCATTATTTTTCCTTTCTTAGGTGCGGAGCAAGTCAACAGTTGATCCTTGCAGGGCATTGAAAACTCCACGATAGTTAGGGACTTTTTTACTAAGTTAGTAATTTTGGTTAACTTTATAAGCATATCAACATTAAGCATCGCCTTGTATTTTGTATTAAGCTTTGATATGTATGATGTTTTGTATGTAAAGTTTGTTTGAACTTTTGGATTAGTAATGAAATGAAGAATTGAAGTTTCTTGGGTATGATTATGTTTAGCTTATGATTAAGTTCGGATGGTCATATTTGAATCTATGTGTTTGTTTTGAATGTTTGAACATTGGAGTTCGGATTTTAAATTCTGAGGGTTTTGCTGCGACGAAGCCAGATATTTGTCACGGTGCCACGTTGAGATTTATTATGATTGTAATACTTTACACCTTTCTTTCACACCACCCTCACACGACGGTCCCGAAATGTCACCACAGGTTTCTTTGGGAGATCGGGTCAAATATCTCCTGGTATTCGAATCGATAGTTGGACTCCAGAAATGGGGTCCAACACATTAAATACTATGTTAATGATGCACTTACCTTGTCGGTTTGTCTTTATCGTTGTGGTTTCTAATGCTTTGTTTAATTCATTAAATTATTTCTTTAAGTTTTAAGTATCCTATCAATATTAGCTTTAGGGTATAATTTAATGTTCTGGGTGATCTGTGTTGTAATCCGAAACACTTAGGCAGGATTACAATTGTATGAGAACCTAGCTGCATTGTTTGCCTAATTTTACTATATGTAGATGCATTTGATAAATCTCCCTACACTGTATCAATTTCTAGCTTTGCATTCTTTGTTAAGCTATATGGGACCAATTACGTGGACTAGCTAGAATCCTTGAATCTACTTTTGGCTATTTCTAAAGCTAATGTTGCTCTCCTTGAGGATGAGCCTGCACAACCCACTACTGAGACTTCCACTACAGATAAAGCTAAATATGATAAGTGAGATCGTTCTAACAAGATATATCTGATGACCATCAAGTACATAATGGGGAAGACTATCAAAGAGAGCATCACTAAAACTGATAATGCCAAAAATTATCTCAAGGCTATTGGTGAAAATTTCCATAAGTTTGATAAGCCTGAAAAGTCTAATCTCTTGTCTTCTCTTTCTAAGACCAAGTATGATGGTGTGGGTGGTGTTTGTGAGCATGTAATGAAGCTTGTGAACTGGTATAACGAGTTGAAGTCCATGAAAGATGTGTTGGGAGAGGATTATCTAATCTGGCAAGTGTTTGAACCTCTTTTGTCTGAGTTTGATGTTCTCAGGACTATGTACCATGCTAAAAAAGATGAATGGAGCATTGATGAATTGATTTCCATTCTTATTCAATAGGAGCATACTGTGAAGAAGGGAAAGTTCCATAGTATTCATCATACTTCTCACATAAGTGGTGACAAGAATAAATTTTATAAAAACAAACAATGTAAGCCTCAATCTAAGAAGAAGGGGAATGATAAACCTTCATTTCCTTCTAAGCCTGGTAAGAGTTTTTGTGCTAAGACCAAGCCTGTTTTTTATGGAAACAGCAACTTTTATCATGAATATGGGCATAGGTAGTGTGTCTGAGTGAAGTTTAAGAATTGGTTGGCAAAGAAGAAAGGTATACCTCAACTCATTGTCTATTTTGAATCAAATCTTGTTGATGTTCCTCCTAATTCATGGTGGTTAGACATTGGTGCCACTATTCATGTAACAAACTCATTGTAGGAGTTTAAAAACAGGTGGAAACCAAATAAAGGGGAGTTGATGGTGTAACTAGGAGATGGATTTAATGTTAATGTTGAGCACATAGGAGTAGTTTCCATAAAGTTAAGTAGTAGACATTATTTTCTTTTGAAAGATACTGTTTATGTGCCTTCTATGTGAAGGAATTTGATTTTAGTTTCTATTTTATACAAATGTGGACACACTTTCCATATAATTAAAAATGGTGTTGTTTTGTACTTTGATTCAGTTATTGCTAGTTCTGCAATTATGTGTGATGGATTATTTATGCTAATACATTTTGACTGACCAAATGATGATGTTAATGCTGTTGTTAGAAAGAAACGTGAGAGAGTTACTGAAAAATTTTCTATGTTGTGGCATAAATGGTTAAGACATATCTCTAAGGAGAAAATGGAGAGATTGATTAAGGAAAAAAATTTAACATGATCTGGATTTCTTTGATTTTGACATTGTGTTGGTTACATAAAAAAGAAGTTTACAGCTGAAGTAAAAAAGGAGAAAATGACTAGGAAGGAGGAACCATTACAGATAATTCACATAGACATCTGTAGACCCATTACTCCTATTATTATGGGAGGCTACAAGAACTTCATCACCTTCATTGAAGATTTTTCTCGGTATGGTTGGATTGAATTGTTGCATGAGAAATCTGAATCCTTGGATGCTTTTAAATCACTGAAAAAGGTTATTGAATTGCAAATTGGGAAGTAGATAAAATGTGTAAGATCTGATAGAGGTGGTGAGTATTATGGTCGGTATGAAGAAACTGGTAGAAACCCTGGCCCTTTTGCTAAATTCTTACAGGATTATGGAATTGAAGCACAATATACAATGCCTAGCACTCCTCAACAAAATGGGATTGCAGAGAGACAAAATCGTACTCTCATAGACATGGTTAGGTGCATGCTTAGTGACTCCACCTTACCAGAGTTTTTGTGGGGAGACGCTTTGAGAATTGCTATTTATGTTCTCAATCATGTGCCCAGTAAATCTAATTGCTGTTTATGTTCTTAATCATGTGCCTAGTAAATCTATACTGAAGACTCCTTTTGAGTTTATATCAGGAAAGAAGCCTAGTTTGAAGCATTTCCGTGTTTGGGGCTGTAAGGCTGAGGTAAGGATTTATAATCCTCAACTGAGAAAGCTTGATCCTAGAACTATTTCATGTTACTTTATTGGTTATTGTACTAGCTTTGATACCAATTGAAAGAATAATTAATACGAAATTATTAATTAATGTCATGATTAATCAATACAATTAGACTAACCCCATGATTGCAACATGCTAGATTTAAGAATTGGATGGACAGATACCTGGAAACTGAGGAGCAATTGAGTCCATTGTTGTTTTCTGAGAAGAGAAGCGACAGAGATGCAGACAATTAACTATTGCTATTCCAATCTCTGAAAAATCGACATACAGTTCTCAATGGTGCGACTGTATTTAAGGTTGGCTAGCAGAAGAGCCTCTTGTGCACTTCAAACATAGGCTAAGCCTACCAATTAGAGCAAGCTCATGAACACAGATCCAATGACACATATGAGATCTTGACATCTAATTAATTGGGATTTGTACAAAATTATGTTTATTATGCTAGGCTAAAAAATTCATGATAAAATTCTATCACTTATTACTTAAGCACTGTAATTGAAGATATAAACAATTTTAGAAACTTGAGAAACGTCATTTTGGTGATGCTTAGATATTTGTAAAAATATTAGGAAATATATTAATATCTATTTGCACTTATTTTAGGCAACCACCAGCTCCTTTTTGAGATATTATGAAAAGACCACTAGACAACATATGCAAGCAATTATTTTGATGCAATAAGGATTAGGGTTTTAGTTTTTGAAAGAATAATTAAATGAAATAATTCATTAATAGCATGATTAATCAATACGATTAGATTAACCCTATGATTGCAACATGCTAGATTTAATAATTAGATGGACAAATGCCTAGAAACTAAGGAGCAATTGTATCTATTGTCTTTTTTGTGAAGCGGAGCGATAGAGATGCAGTTGACTACTGCTATTCGAAACCCTAAAAACGCATATACAGTTCTCAATAGGGCAATTTTATTTAAGGCTAGCTAGCGGTAGGGCCTCCTGTGCAATATAAACATGGGCTAAGCCTACCCATTATAGCAAGCCCATGATCACAAGTCCAATGACACTTATGAAATTTGACATCTAATTAATCGGGTTTTGTACAAAATTATGTTTATTATACTAGGTCATATAATTAAATGATAAAATTCTATCATTCTCCCACTTGGACAGCATAACTAACATCAAGAAACAAATCCCCAGATTAATATAACAATATACAACCATCGTAGGATGTCAAAATAAAGCTAATAATCTCTCAATTATAGGTCCAAAATGAGGTTACAAGTACCTCAACAATATAGAAATCAGACCGATCTGAGTACTAATAACATATATGTAAGATAACCATACCTTGATGACCGAAACAGAATGTGTCATAAGGAAATACACACAAAATGGTGATCCATATGTGCAAGTTCAAACAAAATGATCTAAACATCCACTCAAGATGCCAATTGAGATTTAACAAAATATCTCAGAACAAAAAAATGAGACTGGGTACAAAATGTCTCCAACAAAAATGCCATATATATACAAATATTTAAACGTATTTACGCAGTATTTCTAGAAAATATGTGACAATATCAATAATAGCAACAATTATAAACAAAAGTATCTAGACTGAATAACAAAATAGTCAAATACAATGTTGCTGTATAAAAAAATTAACATAAAAGATAGACTCCCACTAGTCCAAGGCATCAAAAAAATTAAATAGACCCATACGGGATACATGATTCACAAATCAGTGATGGAAAAGAAGCATCGCCAATATATCTTTTCTGAGATAAACCAAGAACACCAGGAGATCTATCACGATGAATTTCAATACCCAGAACAAAAGAAGCATCGCCAAGATCTTTCATATCAAGATGAGATATCAACATTTGTTTAGTCACAGAAAGAAATCCAGATCATTACTGGCTAAAAGAATATCATCAATATATAAGACAAGAATAATGAACTTTCTCCCACCATTTTTCAAGTGAACGTATTGATCAACAAAATTTTCCTTGAAGCCAAGGGAGCAAACTGTTTGATCAAACCTTAAGAACCATTGTCTGGAGGCTTGTTTTAGCCTATAACTGGATTTTATCAATTTGTATACTATATGTTCCTTACCTTTCTCAACAATACTAGCAGGCTGATTCATGAATATATCTTCATAAAAATCACCATTCAGGAAAGCAGTTTTCACATCTATTTGATGGAGCTCAAAATAAAAAATGAGCAACCAAAGCCATTAATATAATGAATTATTAGTAGAGACCAAGGAAAAAGTCTCATTATAGTCTATACCTTCCCTCTGGTTATATCCCTTTGTAACAAGTCTGGCTTTGTACCTTTCTATCTTACCTTTAGCATCACGTTTAGTCTTAAAGACCCATTTACACTCAACAGTTTTACAACCACTGGGTAATTCCACCAAATCCCAAACACCATTCATACTCATAGAAGCTAACTCATCTTCCATTACTTCCAACCATTGTGAACTGCAAGGACAAGAAATGGCATCATGATAAGAAATAGGGTCTGGGTCTTAAACTAAATTGAATTCATACTCCTCCAAGTAATCATAATAGTCTCAAAATTTAGAAGACTCAGTGGATTTAGGAGTCCTTTCAGATCTCCTAGGTGGAACTACAATGACGTCTGAGACTTGAGTATCAATGCCAAACTATTGAGGAATTTCAATATCTTTTACTGGATCAACAACATCATCATGAATTAGAGGAGACTGAATTGCCTTAGGATGAAATATAATAGGTATAGGAACAACGACACGATCCTCTCTGAAATCAACTACATAAGGCTCAAGTCTTTGATTATGTTCGATGTCTCCTTGAAAATAGACAGTCTGATATGATTATAAGTCCTTACCTCATCCTTACAACCGCAAACATGAAAATGTTTCAAATTGGGCTTCTTTCCTGATATAAGCTCAAAAGGATTCTTTGTTATAGATTTACTAGACACATGATTGAGATCATAAATAGTAGTCCTCAAAGCGTCTCCCCATAAGAACTTTGTTAAGGTGGAGTGACTTAAGATGCACCTCTGCATGTCCATAAGAGTATGATTTCGTCTCTCTGCAATCCAATTTTGTTGAATAGTGGCTGGTATGGTATATTGTGCCTCAATTCCATAATCTTGCAAGTATTTAGCAAAAGGGCCAGGGCTTCTACCAGTTTCATCATACTGACCATAATACTCACCACCTCTATTAGATCTTACACATTTAATCTACTTCCCAAGTTTCAATTCAGTAACATATTTCAATGATTTAAAAGCATTAAAGGATTCAGATTTCTCATGCAACAATTCAACCCAACCATACCGAGAAAAACCATTAATGAAGGTGATGAAGTACCTATAGCCTCCCATGGTAATAGGAGTAATGGGTCCATAGATGTCTGTGTGAGTTATCTGTAATGATTCCTCCTTCCTAGTCATTTTCTCCTTTCTTACTTTAGCTATAAACTTCCCTTTTATGTAATCAACAAAAGTGTCAAAATCAGAGAAATCCAGATCATGTAAAATACTTTCCTTAATCAATCTCTCCATTCTCTCCTTAGAGATATGTCCTAACCGCTTATGCCACAATATAGAAGATTTTTGAGTAACTCTCCCACGTTTCTTTCCAACAATAGCATTAACATCATCATATGGTTGGTCAAAATGAGAAGAATTAGCAATTAGCATAAACAATCCATCACACATAATTGCAGAACCAACAACAACATAACCATAGTACAAAACAATACCATTATTGATTATATGGAAAATGTATCTGCAACTGTGTAAAACAGAAACTAAAATCAAATTCCTTTGCATAGATGGCACATAAACAGTATCTTTCAAAAGCAAATCATGTCCACTACTCAACTTCAAGGAAACTACTCCTATGTGCTCAACATTAACATTAGATCCATCTCCAAATTGTGCCATCAACTCCCCTTTATTTGGCCTCCGCCTACTTTTGAACTCTTGTAGTGAGTTTGTTACATGAATAGTGGCACCAATGTTTAGCCACCATGAATTAGGAGGAACATCAACAAGATTTGATTCAAAACAGACAAAGATTATACTTTCTCTTTGCCAACTAATTCTGAAACTTTTCATAGTCACGCTGCTTATGCTTATGTTCATGACAAAAGTTGCAGCTTCCATTAAAAACAGGCTTGGGCTTAGTACCAGAACTCTCACCATGCCCAGAAGGTAATGCATGTTTATCATTCCTTTTCTTCTTAAATTAAGGCTTACCCTGTTTCTTTCTATGAAATTTCTTCTTGTCACCGCTCTTGTGAGAAATATGGTGAATGCTATGGAACTTTCCCTTCTTCATAGTATGCTCCTTTTGAATAAGAATGGAAATCAATTCATCAATGCTCCATTCATCTTTCTGAGCATGATAGGTAGTTCTGAGAACATCAAACTCAGATGAAAGAGATTCAAACACTTGCCAGACTAGATAATCCTTTCCCAGTATGAGGAGCAATTGAATCCATTGTTGTTTTCTGTGAAGCAAAGCGATAGAGATGCAGAGGATTGACTACTGCTGAATATCAAGATGTGTGCAAACTTGAGCCTACATAAGATTGCCAACAGTAGAAGCATATGGGACCTTTTGCATTTCTGACTTGTCTTTATCATTTTGAGGACACTGACTATTCGAGAGTTTGTCACCCTTTTGGATGGGCACACTATAAGGATTACAAGTCTTCATGTTGAACCTATTCAAAATCCTTTCAACATACTTTTTATGAGACAAACCAAGAACACCCGGAGATCTGTCACGATGAATTTCAATGCCCAGAACAAAAGAAACATTGCTAAGATCTTTCATATCAAAATGAGCTGTCAACATTTGTTTAGTCTCAAAAAGAAAATCTAGATCATTACTGGCTAAAAGAATATCATCAACATATAAGACAAGAATAATGAACTTTCTCCCACTATTTTTCAAGTAAATGCATTGATCAACAACATTTTCCTTGAAGCTAAGGGAGCAAACTATTTGGTCAAACTTCAAGTATCATTGTCTAGAGGCTTGTTTCAGACTATAAATGGATTTTCTCAATTTGCATACCATGTCTTTCTTACCTTTCTCAACAAAACCAGTAAGCTGATTCATGGATACATCTTTATATAAATCACTATTTAGGAAACCAGTTTTCACATCCATTTGATGGAGCTCCAAATCAAAATAAGCAACCAAAGCCATCACAATATGCAATGAATCTTTAGTAGAGACCGGGGAAAATTCTCATTATAGTCTATACCTTCCCTCTGGTTACACCCCTTTGCAACAAGTCTAACTTTGTACCTTTTTATGTCACTTCTAGCATCATGTTTAGTTTTAAAGACCCATTTACACCCAACAATTTTACAACCACTGGGTAATTATACCAAATTCCAAACGCCATTCATACTCATAGAAGCCAACTTATCTTCCATGGCTACCAACCATTGTGAACTATGAGGGCAAGAAATGGCATCATGATAATAAATAGGATCTGAGTCTTCAACTAAATTGAATTCATGCTCCTCCAAGTAAACATAATAGTCTCGGAATTTAGAAGACTCAGTGGATTTAGGAATCCTTTCTGATCTCCTAGGTGGAACTACATCCACGCCGATCTCTTAGGTGGAACTACATCCACGTTTGGGATTTAAGTATCAATGCGAACCTGTTGAGGAATTTCAATATCATTTACTGGATCGACAACATCATCATGAATTAGAGGAGACTGAATTGCCTCAGGATGAAATATAACAAGTATAGGAACAACAACGCGATCCTCTTTGATTAATAATTGTTTAATAGCATGATTAATCAATACAATTAGATTAACCCTATGATTGCAACATGCTAAATTTAATAATTATATGGACAAATACCTGGAAACAGAGGAGTAATTGAATCCATTGTTATTTTTTGTGAAGCAGAGCGATAGAGATGCAGAGGATTGACTACTACTATTCCAAACCTTAAAAACACATATACAGTTCTCACAATGGGGCGACTGTATTTAAGGTTGACTAACAGTAGGGCCTCCTGTGCACTATAAACATGAGCCAAGCCTACCCATTATAGCAAGCCCATGATCATAGGTCCAGTAAAACGTATGAAATTTGACATCTAATTAATCAGGGTTTGGACAAAATTATGTTTATTATGCTAGGCTACATAATTAAATGATAAAATTCTATCATTCCGATCTATCAAAAAGCAAAGGATTATTCTTTTCTCCTTTCTTTGGTGAAAGGAATAGTGATAAAATTGTAATGAACATATGATTGGTAAGGTAATGAGCTATGATTTCCCATATAATATTTGATGTCTCATTACCATTGTTAATGAAATAAATTGAAACTAAAATTGTATTAGAATCGTTGTAGTTGTAAAGAACAATGAGATTACATTAACCTTTATAATTTACTACACGGTTGCAATTGATGTTGGACTCCCTTAAATATATACCATCGCGTGCACAACGTTTAAGGCATTTAGCCATCCATTCCCTTGAAGAAATAGAACATGAAAACAACTCATCGGCAACAGATCTCGAAGTAAACAACGTGCAAGAAGAGCAACAGAAAGTATAAAAGAGAAGCGTGGAGAGAGAGAGAGATGGCCTTCGAGGCATAAAAGTAATAGTAAGGATAAGGGTCTCCATGTTGTCCTTGTCCCGAAGTCCACGTCGTGGGCGGTGCTTTATCAACTCCCGGTGGTGGGTTATAATAAATAACAGGAGACGAGTACCATGAAGGTGCTGGTGGCGAAAGATGAGGGGACGGTAGTGGTGGGGGTGGTGGTGATTGTGATGGTTGTGACCATGACGGAGACCGCAGTGGAGGAGAATAATAGTAAGATTGAGGTGGTCGAGAGTAGTAGTTGTGAGATGGCGGAGGATATGACTGAACTGATGGAGGAGGGGTTGGGCATATGACTGGACATGTAGAACAATCACTTATGCATAGTAAACCGACAGCAGGATCTGCCATTTGATCGTCTGCGTTAACTTCAGCGAACATGCTCAGCCATACGACCACCGTTTTGAAGAGCATGAAACACCATCTTCCTCTAGGGCATTGTTGATTATTGACACGACCCATCCAAGCTACAAAGGCATAAATTTGAAAGAAGCAGTTTATAACCTTTAATTTCACAATAATTCAACACAAAACTTTGTTCTACATGTGGAAGTTTACAGCAAAGAACAGAGCCGAATTAATAAAGGCATGGGACTTCGGAGGCGACTGCAGCATCTACAAGTGTGTGTATGGCTCTTCAAAAAGTTTTTGATCTACTTTAGTTTTCAAATGCTTCTTTTCTTGCCGAGTGGTGTATTGCTGTAAAGAAGACCGTTTACTTCGTATCCTTTTCAATGCTTGATCAGTGGAGAACAGGAACCGCCAATTATGCTTGCGAAATTAATATTTTATCATGTTCAATCAGGACAAAGTTACAATTTTCTTTTTAACGTTAAGAATTGTAAACGGCCCAGCTATAATAGGGCCGAAGCTGGTAATTCTGATTGTTCGGCTTTCTCGAACATAGAATGGCATCCAAATCGAGAATACTTGTACAGCAACTTTTACTTTCTGCCGTACCTTTCTCCATGTATATTCTAACTCCGTTTCGTCATCTCCATCTACTTTACATTCCATCATTTATGCTTTCTCCTTTATTTATGTTTTTCTTTCAGGAGAGGCCATCCGAACCTTCTTCCCACTGCTATTCTGATAGTAAAGAGGAAGAGTTTCCTTTTAAATTCTACATGAAGTTAAGGTGTTGCATTCGATCAAGCCTAATTAGGATACGCAAAGGACGGTAAACATGATTTAAAAAATTGTGCCTTCAAATAAAAAAGAACAAGAAAATATGGACATCATTATTTTCAACATTGATGTTTGAGAATAAAACATTTGGAGCAAATTATTAGCAGATGATGCCGTTTAGTTCTCAGAGTACAGATTGTTGTGCCTAAATGGTATTATCAACCTTTTTGAACTACGTATTTAGAAAACAAGTTAGTTAATGTATGATACAAAGCAATAATATTTAATGTAATGTATAATGAGTTTAGCTAAATAAAGAATTTGTTTTCACTCTTAAGGTAGGCATTAATTGGTTATCTGACCTTAGACAACAGACCGATACATAATTGGAATTGCTTCCAGATGATGCACCCGAAGAAAATGATATGTTATACACTCCATTCTAGTCCCAACTAATTTGTTCTCACCAACGTATTCGTGCATGCCTTGATCTTGTCTTGGATCATGCGCTACAAGGCAACAAAAGGCGACTCTACTATGTGTCACTACATCACACGGTTACGTTGTATAACTTCACTGTTTTATATTTCTGAAAATCCTGCAACAATGACATTCAATTATGCGACAAACTCATGCATATGAGGCATCCAATTATAAAAATACATTCTTAACTTAATTTTGAATCAGTTGCATGTGTTCATCAACACCAAAAATCAAAATTCATAAGCCTATTAATTTTTACATGAGTATGAATTATGTAGAGCACATACAATTCAAATAAAATAAACCATTGGAATTAATAATTTGACGAAAATCTAATTCGATTGAATACCCCAAAATGTTGGAAGTGATAAAATGTGAGAAAATAAATAAATAATCATGTTATTATATAACTCAAACACAATTGATTACAAATTAGTAATTAAAAAGTTGATCAGTACTTTCCAAAATGCAAAGTCTAAGACCTAAACTGGCTTGATCTATTTTCTTGTGGAGTTTCCAAAGATGTCCTTATGTTTTTGGTAGCCCTTCACATAATTGAGACTAAATATTAAAATTTGATTAATGGAGTAGTCACTCTATCTTATTAAGGAAAGATAAACCGAACATAGCAAAAAGGAACAAAAAAAGGTCCTAAATCAAAGAGTTAAGTTTAGGGTTCGAATATTAAAGTATGGAAGATGTTAGAAATCTTATTTTACACGCCTAAGTAATTATCTAAGTTCTAAAAATTATGCAAAATTACAAAAGTTTGAAGATAAATAATTGAGTGTAGGCTTAAAATCATGATGAAAATTGAGAATAAAACATGTATTGAATGCTTAATAGTTTTGAGTTTTGCCTTGATTTTAAAAGTAAAACGTCTATAAGTGATGTCAAAGGTTTAAATTTGGAATCAAAGCAAATGTTTGAATACTTTACGGGTTTATGGTCTTACCTAGTGTTTGACCTTTATTTTGTTAAAGGAAAACACGTAGCCCTTTGTTGTAATTTACGGTTTGCGAGCGTGCCAGGAAATTTAAGTGGTTTCCAAACTAAAGAAAAATAAGGAAAAAGATGGTTACGCCCTATAAACTGACTACAAATCAAAACGATTGTGTATTGCTAGAAAGGGACAAAAACTAACAAAAAGAACTTTGTTTTATTGCAAAACAATTTGGCAAAACGCAATGACCGAAAATTGAAAGAATAACTAAAGACAATTGGAAAGGGAAATGCTAGGCTGGG
Source organism: Erythroxylum rotundifolium (assembly GCA_027563915.1). NCBI lineage: Eukaryota > Viridiplantae > Streptophyta > Magnoliopsida > Malpighiales > Erythroxylaceae > Erythroxylum > Erythroxylum rotundifolium. The sequence goes on along the minus strand of JAOSBO010001376.1, from coordinate 91 downwards.
AAAAAATAAAGGATTTGCTGAAAATAAAGAAATAATCTAAAAGGTGCGAAATTTGCTGGAGTGCCAGGCTTTGATTTGTCAAGAGTGGGAT
>JAOSBO010001320.1:0-13858 GCA_027563915.1 Erythroxylum rotundifolium | reverse complement strand
TGATATGCTCTGTTTCTTCATTGAGCATGTATGAATACTTAGGTGTTTATATAAGAGTTGATGAAGACTTAGAGATGCCCAGGAGCATAGACGATTCGTCTGTAAACAAGTATCATCTGTGATTTATCGTCTGTGGTTGACTATTTTATCGTCTGTGTAAATCACTTTGCGTCTGTGTTTTATTGTCTGTGGTTGACTATTTTATCGCCTATGTTGACCACTTTGCATCTGCGTTTTATCTTCTGTGGTTGACTATTTTATCGTTTGTGTTGACCACTTTACGTCTGTGGTTGACTATTTTATTGTCTATTTTGACTACTTTGCGTCTTTGTTTTATCGTCTGTGGTTGACTATTTTATCATCCATGTTGACCATTTTGCATCTGGTTGACCTTCTTTGTCTATGTTGACCACATATCATTTGTCTTTCTTCACTTCGTCTGTTTTTCATTTGTTCTTCGTCTGCTTTGTGTTTCATCTGCTTTTTGGAATCGTCTGTTCTTCGGTTCGTCTATCTTTCGGTGTTATGTCTATCTTTTGGCGCTTCGTCTATCTTTTGGCATTGCGTTTGTCTTTTGGCACTTCGTCTATGTTTTGCTATCATTTGTCTTTTGAATTTCGTCTGCCTTTGAGATTCCGTCTGCCTTTAGACACTTCATCTATCTTTTGGTGTATCGTTTGTCTTTTGCTCCCGTCTGTGTTTCACTTCGTCCGCCTTTGATAATTTGTTTGTCTTTAGCCATCATATGTGTTTTGAATATTCATCTTCTTCTACTTTGTCTACCTTATGCTTACAAGACCAAATTATATAAATCACACTCTCTGATTTAACGTGAATAGTAGACTCGAAAGTCAGACTTTAAAGGAAATCTGAAATGGCTCATTAGGTTATAGAATTTGATTCAAATGGTGTGTTGAGGTATAAACCCTATGAATAATACTAGTTAGGTGAGATTCGATATTTGACTATGGTTGTGATAACCTAGATGGAAGGATACCCGGGATAGTCATGAACATGCATTATACATAATTCATTCCATATATGTGCATTAATGAACATGCATAATTGTGCAGATTGTGATATATGTGTGTATTATTTTGTTATAGAGGAACAATTGGAACGTCAACTTCCAAACATAGCCAGCACTTCTAGGCATTAGCTCCGGGAGTAACTTGTGAGTAACCTAGATGGTCTCGCTTAATTTCTAGTTGTTTAAATTCTGTTTAAATTTATGGAATGAATGTGGCTTGAATGTTGATTCCAGACATGGAGGTCCGATGACTATGATATTGGATTGAAGTATTGAAGTGCTACTTAAATGTGAATTAGCTGAAATAAATGTGCATTTGATATGAAATTGTCATTTGATTCTCAACGATAGTTGGATGTCGGACTTAGGTCCGATGACTCTAAAATTTTGTCTAATCATTCATATAAGATGGTGATATATGAGTTATTTAGAAATTGTTGCATTTCATAAAATGCATGCCCAGATAAAGGCGTTGTGACTTGAGTTTCCATTATGAAGCGCTTCCACATAGAACTATGCTCTGTGATTTTTCTGATTTGGCACGTAGAGTTATGCTCCGTGATTCTGTCTGATTGAGCCTTATAGGCTAATATTTGTATAAGTTTGTGAGTGGCACTCGGTCACAACAATAAGAAAGAAAGTGAGTCTCATGTGTATTGTTGATGCATGATACGAATGATTATAAGCGTTAAATGTACAATGTGACATGATTGAGTAAGTGTATGTGATCCAATATGATTATAAGTTATATGAAATAATGTGATGCATGAATTGAGTGAAACATAGATGATGGTTACCTCATTGAGATCACAAAACTCACCAAAATTGCAACGTTGTCTTTTCAGGATTGAGAGACGACTTTAGCTACTGAAAGGCTCTACCAGCCGTGTGGATAGTGTTTGGCGAGAGAGGTCAAGGCTCAAAGGTCGGTCAGCTGGGATTTTTGGATAGATTAGATAGATTTTGTATATTTTCCTCTTTCATGTAGTTACTAGGTTTTGATCATGTACATATAGTAAGCGTTGAAAGATACAATGCAAATCTTCGGTTTTGTGAAATGAAATGAGGAAAAATGATGGGTTTTAAAATATTGTAACTTTTCATATGATGCTTTTAATGAGAAATGATATGATGCCATGTGAAGTTAATGTAGTGATCGAACGTAGCTCACCCTTATCGTAGGATATGTACCGAAATGACCTCCATGCGTCCCAGTGTGTACCCTGCCGTAAGGGGATGTTACATCAAAGCTGTGCAGGAAAGTTGGTTGTGGCAAAGTCAATAGTTAGCTGTGACATAAATGTCCCGAAAGGGATCCTCGTTAGATCCTGCAAGTTGGTCGTGGAGAAATAAATGGTTGGCCACGGTGAACTTTCATTGAAGGCAAAAAACAAAACTCTGAACTATGTAGATGTAAAATGCTAAGTATGAAAAATGAAAAGAAATCAATATCTTTGTTTGTATTTCCAAAAATTCAGTTGCTAAGAAAAATGAAAACCTATACTATTAGTAGGTGTGAAGCTAAACTATCTAGAATGCAATCTAAAGACTCTTAACCCCACTTAGCAGTAAAATGATAGAAGTTAACCTAGAGAACCAATTGCTTGGTTCCCCAGCAACGACGCCATTTGATTATACCTTTTTGTTAAGCTTTTCGAGGTTGAATCAAAGTAATCCAAGAATTGCACTATAGGGTGCAATCCTGGGTCATTCACTTAATCGGAACCTAAAATTATTGGACTTAAGTAAACCTACATGTCATGCTATGCAAACTAATTGGAGAAAAGGGGGGTTTTTGATTTTTGAACTCATTGATAGAACTAATTTTAATGTAAAATGAATGTTTTTGGATTTTGGGGGTATAGAAAACTGAAGAATGAAAAATTCAAAAGACTAAACAGTGATAAAGACCCCTTGAAAGTGAGTTTTGGCCATCATAGTTTGAAATTGATTTGAGTGAGAGCATAAATCACTAAGTTTCAAAATGGTAAACCTTGAAGGACTCTTCAAGTCTAGGATCTTAATTAATAAGACCCCATTTTTTAAAATCTCGTTAAGTGCTCTTAGTGTGTGTGGTAGGATTAGCCAATGCAATGAGTCAAATGGTATCTAAAATCATCTTAACATCAAACATAACCATGCAAGATAAGAAAGAATCAAGAAGATTGAAAATAGACATATATGAAACTTCATACATTTTAAGCCAATCCATCCTACACATAATGAATATCCAACATTTGATTAAAACCATAATCAAATAGCTCAACTACAAATCATAAATCCTCGACCTAGGATGTTATAAATTCATAGCAGAACAATGGATTAAACTACTCCCCTTTTTCAACCCATTCAACTCTAGCCATTGCTGCACCTTCAAGAGGAAGAGAAACACTTAGCCACTCATTACACTCAAAAACTTCACAACTTGAAATAAGTTTGAATCACCCATGGCGGAGGTTTGACAATGGAAAGAAAAATGGAAGAGGTTTGAGTTTGCAAGAGAGTAAAATAACATGAAGGAAAGACAATAAGAATGTGTCTCTGCCACCTCCCCCTTACTTACGCTGAAATACGATTTTTTTATTGGTATTTGGGTCAGTTCACATGCATGGGTAAGTGAAATTTCCAAAAAATGATTTGGGTTTTAGGTTGCTACTTTTAAGTTTCTCCATGGCGAAATTTTTGCTGAAAGGTTTGAGCTATTGATTTGAGCCAGTTCGCCATGACCAAATTTTCCCAAAAGGTCTGAGCTGTTGATTCACATCTTTTTCCGTGGCAAAGTGATGAGTTCACTACGGCTAACTTGTCCTCAAAGGTCTTCTTTCTTGATCTTATGGCTCAGCAATTTCTTGGTCCTCACTCTTGGCTCCACTTCTTGAGTGTCCTGCGATGAAAAGCAATAGTTTTCAATATCAATTGTCTTATAAACCAAGTGAGTGCAATTACTATCTAATTATGACAAGTTTATCCTCAAACTATATTAATTCAAAACAAGCACTCTTGAACTAAATTAAGCACAATATCTAACAAAAAGAGCTGAAAAGTATAACAAAAACAATGAAAGTATCATTAAATAATATAGAAGACTTGTGACAAGTGGCACCTTAGATTTATGACATATGGAGTAATAGAATGGTGACATGTGTAGCCTTACAATTGGTGACATGTGTAACCTTATAAGTAGTGACATATGGAGGCTTAAATGAGTTACATGTGGAGCCTAAAGTAAGTGACACATAGACCAATAGAAAGTAACATATGGACCAATAGAAGGATAGCATATGTTCCAATAGAATGGTGACACATGGATTAATAGAATGGTGACACATGGACCAATAAAATGGTGACACATAGATTAGTATGACTTTCTTGAATTCTCTAGAGAAAATGAATGAAAATTTAAGAGAAGTGGAAGTGAAAGGGTCAGAAAAAAGGTTAGAAAGAGGGAGGAAAACAAAAATGAGAAGAGAAGGAGAGAAAAAGGGGAAGAGAAGAGGAGAAGGAGAGAGGTTACTAAGGTAAGTCAAAATTCTGGTTTCAATTTCTTCTTCATCTTCCCACCTGTTTTACATATCCTTAGAGCATGAATTTGAAGAAACCCAAATAATTAATGTTGTAGATATAGGTCTTAGCTTGACCTCTGTGAAAGTGGCTTGAGAAAATAGTAACTAGATCTTTAGTGAAAGTGGCTTGGAGTCCAAATTAGTGAAAGTATAAAACATGAAAAATATTTTTGATGTCCTATTAATGCTTCTGAGAAATTGTTTGAGTAGAATATGTCTTGATAATGATTGATTGGAGATGAATTGCATGTAAGGTTGATGATGAAGTGTTCTAGAATATGTTAGATGGAGTGTTTCCACTGAACATGAATCTGTATTTTAACCATAACTTAATTTATACATATCCCAATGATATGATTTTTAATTTATATTAAAATAAATACATAGGGCTACAATTTTAATGGAGTTGAATTTGAATTCTGCCGCTAATTCTAAATTTGGCTCGAAGTTGAGTACTGTGTGTTGTCATTGTTTAAGAACAAACTTTAGCATTTTAGGCATAAATTCATATGTGGATGTTGGATTAAAGACATTTAAGTATACTTTTGAAGATGACTCTGAGTTCTACAACTTTAGTGAAGACTCTAAGAGAGATTTTGTTGTTTAAAAGGTCAAAATGTCACATTTCTGTAAGTTTCCCCAGAAGGTCTGCCTAGCAGACATTATGTCCCTCCAAATGGACATGAGTAGAGCTGGGAAGCTAAAAAACCCGAGAATGTCCACCTAGTGGACATGAAGCCCACCTAATGGACATTCACTAGCCATTTAGACTGAAATTTGCTCCGAAAGATAGTATATATGGGTATAGGTCCACCCTACGAACATAAGGTCTGCCTAACGGACATAGATCCGATGAAATTGTGAGAATGACAATATGAAATGAATGAAAGTGATCTTATGAATGCTAATGAAATTCAAGTGAGAAGAATGTGGATTAAGTAAACATTAATGGGAATTGAATAATTTGTGATCTTATAACCTTAGAAAAAGAATTGGAAAGCATATGTGTGATGGAAATATGATTGATGATATTAAATTAACAAAGTATTTGATCTATGGACCTGAGCATAAGCTTGACATACACAAATGATATTATTAATGGTCAAGCGTTGTGATTAGGGATAAGTACCCAAAATAGTCAATTGAGCATGCATTGAACATGATATATATACATGTGCATGGTTGAACAATGATATGATTGATCAACTTAGTAATATGTGGGTTTTGTGTGTGTTGTATGATATAGAAGCATAAGTTGATCGACAACATTCAGACATTTCCAGATCATCAAGGCAATAGCTCACCTGGAGTATACTGTGAGTTAACCTAGATGTGTTAACCTAATTATATGTGTTTTTCTATTTGAGTCATATGTATCATGAATTGCTTTTGCTTAATTTTGACATAATGAGCTGTTACTGGTTTGATTGCGATAATTCTGGACATTAATTGTCTAAGGAGACCGTTATTCGGGACTGTATTAGAAGTGCTCATTGGTATTAGAAGTGCTCATTGTATGTGAATTTGACTGACTAATTATTATTTGACATTATTTTTGAATGTCGGAACAAGGTCCGATGATAAATGTGAATGTGAAATGTGTATGGGATAAGTGGTACTCAACCGAATGTTGAATGCCGGATCCTGATCCGATGTTTGTGATAAATGACTTGTATATTGAGATAAAGTGATCATTCACAAGGCATATGAGTGAGTACCTAAAATAAGCCCGGTATCCAAGAAGGATATGGGTCAATCAGTAGGCACTCGGTCACAGCACAATAAAAATGAAAGTGATGTCTCATGTGCATTGCATATATATATATATATATATATATATATCTTTACATGTATTATGTAAATAATTGCAAAGAATGACTGAATTGTGTGGATACAATGATATGCTATGTTTGTGTATATGCGAATGATATGAATGAGATACAAATGAACGATTGGATAACCTAAAATGACTATATGAAATGCTTATGTTCATAATGAATTTGTTGGAATATAATGTATACTACGATCAGGTACTAAATTCTGAGTGATTGATATATATATATATATATATATATATATATATATATCTTCACATAAATTATGTGAATAATTGCAAAGAATGACTGAATTGTGTGGAGACAATGATATGTTATATTTGTGTATATGTGAATGATATGAATGAGATACAAATGAACAATTAGATTAACCTAAAATGACTATATGAAATGCTTATGTTCATAATGAATTTATTGGAATATGATGTATACTACGATCAGGTACTAAATTCTGAGTGATGTGATATATGAGATTTGATTCTATATGATGCGAGATACTAATTGAACTGTGTTATATACTTGCGATATTTATGTTTATTTTGAGTAAGCACATTGATGATGGTTCACTCACTGAGTTCGCAATCTCATCAAAATTGCAATATTATTTTTCAGGATCAGGAGAAATCTAGCTAGCTTAGTTGAAACAACTTCTACATTCAAATATGGGTCAGTGTTGGGATCAGTTGTACCTACAAATGTCTTAATTATCTTATATCAAAAATTGTATCTTTCAATTATGGTATAGTGCACATGCGAATTTTGGAAATGTAATAACATTTGAGAATGTATAGGTTTTTGAATAAAAACGGAATAACATGATTATTGGAATGTTTTGTGTTAAATGTGGTGGATAACAAAAAAATAAAAATGAATTGATTTAATCGTCTTAACGTGCCATTTTTGTGGAGCATGTTCTTGAATATCCTTCAATATGTTGGATATATGCTCTATGGGAGTGGTATGTTACATTTTGTCTATGTTTTGATAGGTATTTTGGTGTGTTTATAGGTATTTATTAGATGATTATTGTATGTATGGACTTAGAATTGTGATAATATAAGTGTTTGTTTATATTCTAAGTGTTTGTGAGGTTTAGAGTATGATTTCAATCTTAAGTTTTTGTTTCATGAGGTGTTTGATTTCTTTGTGAGTGATGGAAGTTAGATAATTGAAGAATAAGGAAATTGGAAATGTATGGAGCTGCATGGTCAGGATCACGATTGTGACTCATATGTCACAATCATGATTCCATTTTCATAATCATGATAGAGGCTTCTCAAACGTTACCTTTTCCATCTTTTAGAGGATTTGAGAGCATTTTTGGAACCAATCAAAGGAGAAACCCTAGTTATACTCCCAAAATCCTAAGATACTATTTTGGAATGTTAAAAACATTACAAAAGGCGGTAACCATCTTACGAAAGTGGACCAAACAAGGGAGATCAAGAAGAAATTCCAAAATTCCAGCTTTCCTGATCAAGCTTTAAATTGAGTTTTGCTTCTTTTCCTTTTGTTATCTTTTATCAAAATTGATATCTAAACTAAATTCTCATATGATAATTACATTTTTGAGTTTTAAATTTATAAGTTTCTAATTTTCATATTAGGGTTTATTCTAAAGTTATTTTGTGACTTTGTTCTTTACTGATTCAATAAAAAATAATTATGTTACTTATACTTTGATAATAAATTGAAAGAGTGAGCTAAAAATTAATTTGATTAGGTTGTGTAATGAGATTTGGCGATTTAATAAGTCATACAATTATCAAATCGATGATATCGAAGAGAGATTTGGTATGAGAACTTGATTAGCCAATAGATGACTTCATATCTAATTGAAAAAGTTATGAAGTTTTCCGAACTGAGAGGTTACAAAATTTGGAATTTTGGATTCAATTAGAGTTAATAAATTAGGTTAATTGACTAGGTCTTTGAGCGAGAGTAATTAGTCCTTTGGGAAGTTAGGATCAACGTATATTTGGATTAATAATAGTTAAGAGAACAAATAATGAAAGAACAAATATTAATTATTCATTCGTAATCAATCTTAACTCAATTTAGTAGCTCAATTATTATTTGATTGTGTGCTTAATTTTATTTAATTGTTTTAATTTTTGTCATTAATTCACTCAAATCATATTTTAATACCATAGACAAAGTTAGGCTTAGTTAGTTTTATCTATTTTCTTATGGGTTGATACCTTTCGATATGACAAGATATGATTCGTATACTTATGAGCATTGAGAGTTTTATTAGATATAAATATTACTCAAAAAGTATAGGAAGGAGAGTGGTGAGAGATGGGCGAAAGGCCAGTGAGCGACGAGCTGAACACCATACCTTTTGAGATTATTAATGCGTACCAGATCCTTCTCCATGGCTCTTCTTCTTCTCCTTCCCAGTCCTACATCCCTCTATCCCCTCTACCTAGCCTCGCCCCCATCTCTCCCCAAAACTCTAACTTAAAAAACCATAATCTAGCTAATGACCAAAACCTCATGGTTTCCCCCATGACCTCAAATCCACCTTTGAAACTTAACCATTCCTTCGTTCCTCACCAATCCACCTCAATAACACACCCCCGCATAGTTGAGGGAGCTATTGTCTGCACGCAGGTGTAAGAACCCGAACTAGCCTCCCACTCACTTGAAGTTAAAAACTAGGGGAATACTCGTTCATGGAAGTCAGTTGTGACCGATGGGGTGGTGAATGTCATTGAATCAACCATGTTAACCTACTTCCCCCCAGAGGTTAAGGAGGATTAGATCTATGTCATCCCCCCTCCAGAGTTAGCAAAGAAAGGAGCTACTCAATTCTGGTTAGCGTTGATAGGCTTCTTCATCGGTAAGCATCCTGCTTTTCCTGTAGTACACTGTGCATTAGGAAAAGCCAGGGTAAAATTTGGACTCCAGGAATCTCTAATTACCAACTCAAATAATTTCTTATTTAAGTTTGAATGGGAGGAAGGGTTGAAATTGGTGCTGGAAAGGGGTCCTTGGCACATCTAAGGCAAGCCATTATTTCTAAGAAAATGGAGTTTGAATGGTGGGGAAAAAGAGGAAGTAAAGTTTGCTCTGGTGTGGGCTAAGTTACATAATATCCCAATAAAATATTGGAACACCGAAGGATTAGGTAGAATTGCAAGCGATGTGGGCCATCCACTCCTTATGGATACCTAGATAGCACTGATGTCTAGGATTGTGTACGCTTGAATGTGTGTGGAGTTAGAGTTAAAGGGGAATTGGCCCTCTTCATTCCAACTGGCTACTTATAATGAGGAAGGGGTAGTGATCTTTAAGGAAATACGGATTGAGTATGAATGGAGGCCTGATCATCTCATCCAGAAGAATACATGGGCACCACCAGGGAGAGTATTTGGGATTGGACTACAACAGGAACTGGAGAAAGGAAATGAGCTGGTTTCTAATACTTCAACACAACATGATATGCAGCAGGGATTACCTATGGTGCAGTCTGAACAAAGAAACAAGGAGATAGTCCATCCGGTTGCAAACTGAGCAATGTCAGGGTAACGGATCTCCAATGATGGATTACTCCAAAGCAAAGTCCACTCTAGGCGATAATGAAGACCATGATGCCTACAGCCCTTCCTTATTAAGTAAGGATCAAAACAAGTCAGAAAAAGTGAATGGAGACCTCGAGAACTCAAACAATCTTGCCGGAATTCAAGTAAGTTCAGTTCCTTCCTCTCATATTTCTAAATTGGTTCCTACTAGTCTGGGTAAAATGGGAGGGGAAGAGGGGGATTTTACTATTAGGAACAATAGGAAAACTAGTAGGAAACAGAAGTAAGTGGTGTAGTCAATTTTGGTGTAATGGATTTGGTTTTTTGAAATGTTAGGGGGTTAAACAACCCCCGAAAATAATTAGCCGTTAAAGCTAGTATAAAGAGTTTGTCAATTTCTTTTGTTTGATTGATATAATCAATGATTCGATCTCTTACCTATTTGAATAAAATATTCTCCACCTTGTTTCCTAGATGGCACTCCTTCAGCAACATTGACTATGCTTCTAATGCTAGGATGGTGTTACTTTGGAACCCTGAAAGGTATGTGTGTACCATTCTTAAAGCTACTGATCAGTTGATCCATTTAGAGATCTTCCCTAGGCAATGCTCTTCCTCATTCCTAATGACATAAGTTTATGGATCCAACAACCCCAATCATAGGAAGCATCTTTGGTGTAACCTATCCAATATTAATCTCTCTGTCGATCATAACCCTGGGATTATTGTTGGGCATTTCAATGCTATCTTGTCTCCTTATGAGGCAGATCCTTTAAGTCCTTCAGCTTTAAATGGGATGAGTGATTGTTGGATGTGTGTGGATACTAATGCTCTGTATGAGTTAAATTTCAGTGGTCCTAGGTTTACTTGGAGCAATAAACAAAGTGAAGATTCCTACATTGCTAGGAAGCTAGATAGAGCACTCATAAATTCGGATTGGAGCTCTAGGTTTCCCAGTTCTTATAATGTCTTTCTTAACCTAAACATTTTAGATCATTCTCCAATAGCGATGTGGTTTTCAGCAACCCTGAATAAAAGATCATCCCCTTTCAGTTTCTCTAATTTTCTAGCTTCCTAGCCCAATTTCATGCAAACAATAGAGGAGGCTTGGTCCACTCTAATACAAGGCACTCCTATGTTTAGAGTTATGTCTAAGCTTAAGTTGGTTAAAAAAGCTCTCACATCTCTTAATACTAGTCAGATAGGAGATGTGAATGATCGAGTAGAGACCTATCAAGTGAATTTGAATACCATTCAGGATCAAATAAGCCTTTTTTCCTAAATCTTCTCTTTTCTCGTCAAGGAATCTGAGGCCATGATTGAGCTTCTTAGAGCTCTTACTGATCAGGAATCCTTCTTTAAACAATCTTTTAGGATTAAATGGCTTAGAGAAGGTGATAAGAATACTAAATTCTTTCACAACTCACTCCTAGCTAATAGAAACTGTAATCATATGCACTCTTTAGCAGTGGAAAACGGGAACAGGGTTGTCAGTTTAGAAGAGATTCAAGATCAGTTTCTTGCATACTTCCAGGGTTTAATATGGAATAGCAAGAATCTTCCTTCTTCTAAAGAGTTTGTGGAAAGTCTATTTCTTCACTCCTTGCCTAATACTATTTGCAATCCTCTTATCATTGAGATATTAGCAGAAGAGATTAGGGAAGCCTTCAATTCTCTCCATCCTAATAAGGCTCCTGGTCCAGATGGATTTAATGGATTCTTCTTTAAACAAACTTGGCCTATTATTGGAGAGGACATTACCTTAGCCATTCAAGATTTTTTCCAACATGGGAAACTCCTCAAAGAACTTAATTCCACTTTTATCACTCTCATTCCAAAATAGGACAATCCTTCCACAGTGGTAGACTACAGGCTTATATCTTATTGTAACATGCTCTATAAGGTGATTTCAAAGATCACAGTCAATAGGCTTAAGGGGCTCCTTCCTCATGTTATTAGTCCAATTCAAAGTGATTTCATTAAGAACTGTAGAATTGGGGATAACATTTCGTTGGCCCAAGAAATTTTCAAGAATTACCACCTTTCTAATACACAAAAGAAGTGTACTTTTAAAGTGGACCTTCAAAAAGCCTATGATTTCCTTTATTGGGATTTCATCCTCAATACATTAGTAACTATAGGCCTCCCTATCAGGTTTAACGAGTGCATTAAAGAATGCATTACTTCTCCTTCATATTCAATTTTGATCAATGGACGTTCCACAAATTTTTTAGAGGTAAATTTGGGCTCAGGCAAGGAGATCCCTTATCACCATTCCTTTTCACTCTTTGTATAGAAGTATTATCTAAGAGTTTAAATGTGTGCATGGCTACTAGCCTTACCTTTAAGTATCACCCATCTCTTGTTCGTTGATGGCCTACTAATGTTTTGTCATGCAGATCTGAATTCAACCCTAACTCTGTTTAATTGTCTTTCTACCTTCTCTAGTGTTTCCGGCATGGAAATAAGTCGTTCTAAGAGTCAGTTCTTCCTCTCCCCTGATATGGACCATCTGACCTCTCAAATGGAAATCCTCTCTAGCCTTAAGAAAGGCTCTCTTCCTATTCGGTATTTAGGGGTTCCTCTCTTAATAGACATATTGTCTAGGAGGGATTGCTTGCCATTATTAGACAAATTTGATGCTAGGATCAACAAATGGACTCATAAACACCTTTCATATGTGGGCAGACTATAATTGGTTATTTCGGTTCTCTCTTCCTTCCAAGTGTATTGGTCTTCCCACTTCATTCTTCTTTCTTCAATTCTAAAGGATATAGAGACTAAACTCAAGAATTTTCTATGGGCTGGGAAGGTAGATTCTCACAATCATACACAGGTAAAATGGAGTGATGCTACTTGACCAAAATAAGAGGGAGGATTAGGTATTAAGCATTTGTCAACTTAGAATTCTGTACTGTTAGGCAAAAAGATATGGTATTTATTTACTGACAAGGAAGCTCTTTGGGTTCAGTGGGTTCTCTTTATTGTTTTGAGGCGAAAAAATTTATGAAGTGCCCAACCAAACAATAATAGCTCTTGGAGTTGGCAAAAAATCTTATTTGTGAGGGATCGATTAGGGAACCAATTTAGATTTAGGATAAGAAGTGGTGCTACTACCTTATTTTGGCAGGATCCTTGGCATCCTCTAGGAATCTTGATGTACTACTCTTCACTAAAGGAGATCAATGGTTCAGGCCTACCAATGATGGCAAGAGTTTTTGACATTATCAGTGATGATGAATGGAGATGGCTAGAGGGCAATATTGGCAGCATTGGTAACATGGAAACCCTTTTATACCAACCTAATTGTTATAATCCTGACTGCATTGAATGGTTAGCTAGCCCCTCCAAATAGTATACTAACAAGGTTGATGATCTGCATGACTCAGTGGGTCATCTACATGAGGAAGTAGCCTATCTACAGGTTACAATAGAAGAGGACCTCAAAATGATCAGAACTGATATGCAACATATGTTCTCTGAAATATTGAAGCATCTAAGGTAAATTTTTTAATTGCTAACAAATAGGGGGAGAAAAGACTGAAATTGGGGGAGAAAAGATTAAAAAAGAGAAGAAGAAAAGGAGAAAAGAAGAAAAGAAGAAGAGAAGAAAGAAAGAAGAAAAGAATAGAGAGCATATATATTTGTATTTTTGTTTCTTATTCTTTGTTTGTTATCTTCGTATTCATTTGTTGATTCTTTATTCATTATCTGAATAAAACTCATTCACTTTGATTTTTCTAATATTATGATTATTTGTTATCATCAAAAAGGGGGAGATTGTTAAGACAGGAGGACTTTACGATGTTTTGATGACAAACTAATGATAATAATGTTAGAAACAAATGAACGTTTTGACAAGTGTGTTAAGTGTGCAGTCGAAGTACAAAAGACAGAAGAAGC
>JAOSBO010001304.1:0-13858 GCA_027563915.1 Erythroxylum rotundifolium | reverse complement strand
TAGGGTTGGTTAGAAGTGAATATGTGTAGGAAGTTGTGATGAATGGTTTATGTGAATGTTTGGGTTTGGTTAATGATTTAAAGTAGATTATGAATTGTTGTGCATGATATTGGATTGGAATTGTGTTGAAAATGAAGTAGAAGACATGGGTTAGTGATAAGATGGGTTATAGGTGAAATGTGGGAAGTAAAAAGATGGAAAATGTCCCAAAACACGTTCTCGGAATGGGTTTTTGGACATTTTCGCAGTGGTGAACTTCCGGGTTTTGCCGCGGCAACACAAAGCATGTTCTAAGAGTTGGTTTCTGGGCATTTTCGCCATGGTGAACTTGGTTTTGCTGCGGCGAACTCAAATAGTTTCGCCACGGTGAACTTTCTAGCATTGAATATGCTTTGGTATTTTGGGCATAACTTTTGGTGTAGTTATTCAAATGAGATAATTTTTGATTTGTTGTAAACTAGAGACATAGAGCTACAAATTGTATGAAGGAATCAAGTCTAAATTAAGTCTTTAAGCATTTCAAATTTTGGGGTAGAAGTTGAATATAGAATTTTGTTTCAGCATGAGGAGTAGTTTAAATTGTTGAGGTATGACTTTCCGATTTCTAAACCAAATTGAATGGAATTTTGGTTATTGTTTAAGGAAATCAAGAAGGTGATCAAGAGAGGCAAGAGAAGAAAGAACAAGGACATCCCTAAGCAAGTTTATAAGCAAGCATTTTAAGGTGGGTTACACTTTTATAATTAAGTAATAAGCCCTATTGTTTTCTTCAAAACCAAGAAAGTTTTAAAATGTTTTCAATTGTGTTATAAATGTGCAGTTAAGGCTTCTTGAATGCTTTGATAATGTGTCATATGCTTGCATATGAATTGTGTTATTGGTTTATGAAATGAATGATGAAATTGACTTTTGAAAGTATATTGATTTTTTAAACGATTTTATGATTATGAAATCAAGTTTTGGAAAAATGTCGTTGAGGCCATAAGTTTACAAGATGTGAAATGTATGATTATGTGGGTTTGTGGTGGTCCCTTAAGTTAAGTCAAGTGCACTTTGATAAAAGGCTTCTCCCGCCTGCCGCTAGTGGCATAGAGCTCCTTCATGGACTCCCATAAGTTCATGGTTACGCAAGACCATTAAGTGAAATTGTGATAGTACGTTCTATTGACGGCTATACAGGACCCTTATGGGAAATGTGTAGTACATTCTGTTTTGGATCCACCCAAACCATTCTGATGTGCTTATGTGGTTTTGAAATGTTAGCAAGTTTAATGCATACATGATTTATAATAGCTCATGAACTCTTTGATAAAATGAGAATTTTGAGAAATAAATATTTGGTGATTTTACATCCGAAATTATTATGGTTTCCAAAATGTACAATGGCAATGAGTTTTGAAAATGGTTTTTACTTGTTTCTTGATTATAAAATTGTTATCCACGAGCTTCAAGCTCACTCCCATTCTCCTTCCCCCCATTCAGGTGATGAGCAAGAGATTGAGTAAGTCAAGAGTCAAGGCATCACTCCAGTTTGCATATTTTGTTTTGTTTGTTTTAAAGTTAGATCATGTAAACCAATGCTTTAGTCACATTTTGAGTGATTCTAGTTTTTTTTTGTAAACTTTGTATTTTGGATTATGTTGTAAACGGGCTCAAAATGCCCCACTAAAGCATTGTAAAACTCTTACTTTTGATATTAATGAAATATATGTTGGTTTTGTATATGATTTTTATTATGTTTTTGCAAAGTATTCGATTTTGAAAATGAGATTAAGATTTTGAGAAATTAGTTATAGTTAGATTCTTATCCATTTTGTTTTTGGGCTAAAATGATGAATGTGATTGAAAGATTTTAAGTTTGCATTTTGGTAAGATAGGTAGCTTTGGGTTTCAGATTTCTGCTTCAAAGGTTTTCTCCGCGGCGAACTTTTGGTTTGCCGTGGCGTAATTCACGTGGCCACTTGGCAACCCACATAATTTCGTCGCGGCGAAGATACATTTACGCCGTGGTAGAGCCTGCCTTTGCTTCCAAATAAGTTTCTTTCAATTGTTAAATTTCTAAGCCCTCCTCCACGCTCAAGCTTCACGACCTCACGTCCAATGTTGGGCTCTGGAAACGGGGTCCAACACCTAATCAACCCACAAAATCCACTTAAACGATCAGGTATGGTAGTTACTAAAATCATGAAAACTTATGAAAATTTTCGTACACCAGAAATCAGGAAAACTAGCCATACAAGGTTTACGCATATATTTACCTTGCAAGAGACAAACAACAATTCAGAAGAGAAACGTTGCACACATATTCACGACATCATAACCATAGAACAATGCAGCATTCTTACTCACCATTCAACTAACTAGATCACACCAACCCACAAGTAATACAGTTGTAGATATTTTTCAAAACCAGGAAACACAGGACATCTATGCTTCAGCCACACCCACGTGAAATTCCAATAAAGACAGCTGCAGATACTCCCAATAAAAGATTACAGCATAACCATTAATATCTTCACCTAATTAATTAATATAGACGACAACACTAAAATGAAATTATAGCAACATCAAGATAAGCACGTCAGTCCTTCCTTGCATTTTTTAATCACCAAAACAAAAGATCCATAACTCACTTGCCACACACCTGCGACAAAGCCACACTTGACAAAGACAAAGTCAACCCACGTTAGTGCTTTCATACATTATGTTTCAATCATCAGAACAAATAGACCATGGCCTCATTTGACAAACACCACTGTAGCCAATACCTAAAAAGCAATCACCAGATCACACACATGAGGAGTCCAGGAAAGCAGTTCATACATACAGAGGGTTAAGACTTGGAATCACACACTCAAGGACATCTCAAGCAATCTTATGAAATTCTTCAATGATCCAACGTGTTCTCCATACCCTCCCAATAATAATAGACTTCTACTTCATTTCAAGTCTTATCCAAGAATCCAATTCAAATAAGAAGTGTTACTTATTTACACCATCTTAATTTGGATTTTAATCATTATCTTAAAGGTCCAATAATTAAAAATGCCAAAATCAAATAATAAGACATAATAGATGTCCTAACAATCTCCCCCTTTTTGGCATTTTTGTTACAAATAAGAAACTTCTCTTGAATCATATAATCAAATATATATAAGTATTAAAGTGAGAACACTTCCCCTTAATCCAACATCAAGTTCCAAAGAAAATTCATCAAATTCTTCACGTTTAAGAAACATCCAAAGAGACAATAATGAATATCCATTAAATATCCAATCATCCAAATTTCTCTCCCTTTGGGACAAATGAAGATACCTTAAAATGTCCTTCTGAATTGAACAATCACCAAAAATAATATGATGTCTCCTCCTTGGGACAAAACAATGTCAAAACAAAAATCCTTTAATGTGATCAATCTTAGCGAATAAAGAAATATAAGCATCAGTAGTTGGTGCAGCGGAAGAATTATAAGCACATAGTGCAATAGCAGAAATTCAAGATGACAATTTATTACCAGTTAATACATATGCCAACATAACATCGCTCACTTCAATTCCATCTTCATATGCCAACATAACATCGCTCACTTCAATTCCATCTTCATAAGACTAATCAAATTCATAAACTTAATTAGTAAGCGTAGCCTCATGTACACATCAATCAACTGAACCTTAGCAAATCCATAAATAAAAACTCAAAAATTCTAAACAATAACTCCCTTGACCTCTTTTTTGTTGTTTTTCTTAATAAATAACATCAAACTATACTTCAAAAATGCAAAGTATACAGTACCTGTGCCCTTCTAAGAAATTCAAAACTGGGCTTATTTCTCGTCACATTATCTTGATCATCAACTTTCTGGTTGATTTCTTTATTTGAAGTAACTGACTTATCCTCATTCTGAACAGTTTCTTCAGTAACTAATTGTGAATCTGAACGAGTTCTTGTTTTTCCTTTACTATGTCTTTGTACTTGTACTTGACCCTTTTTAACATAAGAGTGCTTTGGTAAGATTGTTTGTTATTGAAAATTAATGGAGAGTGTCTAGATTTTCAATTTTGATCACGTTGAAACATCATTTGTAACAACTTGTACCATTTCAATCTTATGTGCCCAATTACTCCACAAAAGGGACATGTAAGTATGAACCTCCGATTTTTCTTTGAGATTTCTCCTTGTACAGATCTGATCACACCAATTTTCTCATCATTCGACTTTGAGCATTAACCTTTATAGCCAATGTCTTAAAGGCCCCCTTTAGTCTCGCCAATTTCTAACAACTTTTTTAGCTTTTCGGTACCTCCATTTAACATTCTCATTCCTTTTTCTATACTTACCAACTTTAATATTGTTTCACCAAGTTCATCTAATGTAGGCAACACCTTCGTCTCTAGATCTTGAATGATGTTCTCCATGGAAGAGTTTTCCTCCTTCAAGTTCTTATTTTTCTTACATGTTTGGACCCATTTAGCATACATTAACTTATAGGCTTCATAAACACCTTCCTTTTTATCGTCTGAAGTATTGTTATTACTGTCATAATTTGAGTTTAAGCTTTAAGCTGATTTGTTTGCATTTTTCTCACAATTTTTTGGTTTACTCATGTTTTCGTCATCGGTTACTTCCTTATTAGTTGTTGTAAAGTAAATAACTAGATTTTTTCTGTACAAAGCAACTAACGCAACATCATTAACAGCTTCTTCTTCACTATGATACTACCTTTTGGATTTATTCTCACTCTGGGTGCTTGTATAGGACCTCCCTTTTCTCTTCTTCAAGGTGTTATCACATTCTGCTTGCATATGTCCGAAGCCTTGACACTCATGATATTGAATTTTCTTCACTTTTCTTTGACCCTTTTGAGTTTTGTCTTGTTGTTTGAAGTTGTTGTTCGATGAACTCCCACCTTTTGCCTAAACTTGGATCTATCTTTCTTCACTTATTGTTAAATTTTCTAGTCAATAACTCCATATCCTCATTCTCATCGGATTCATCTTCGAAGTCATTCATGACTTTACCAATCTCAGCTTGCAATGCCAATCCTTTGCTCTTCTCTCTATTATCCCTCAACAAATTCATTTCAAAATTGGTAAGAAACTCAATTACTTTATCCGAAGACACTTAAGTGATATCATGGGCTTCTTCGATGGCCGCAATTTTTGGCATGAACCACCAACGCAATTATCTCAATGTCTTCTTAATCAGTTTCAAGTTAGAGTACTTCTTCCTGAGTTGATGTGCTTGGTTTGCTATGTCACGCAGTCTTTATGAAAGTCTCCAATAGTTTCACTTTCTTTCATCCTTAACTCTTCAAATCTTACAGCCAACATCTGAAGTTTTAAGGCTATCATAGATTTGGATCCTTTATGTATAGTCTACAAAGTGTCACAAACGTCTTTCACTGATTCACAAGCTTGTATCATAGCAAAGTGACCCTTATTAACTGCACTAAAGATGGTGTGCAAGGCTTGAAAATTTCCAAATGCTTTCTTTTCTTCAACCCTTATCCACTCAGATGTATCTTTAAGAAATGTTTCTTCCTTTTCATCAGTCGTCACTGGATGTGTCCAGTCGGTTAAAACTGAGTTCTACACTTTTTTTCCTTTCGTCGGAATGAATACTCTCATTCGTGATTTCCATGTAGGATATTTTGAACCATCTAACGACGGTGGCCTGATGATTAATGCTCCTTCTCTTATAACCATAATTGTGAAACAAGGAGCTGCACTGACTTGATGCACCAAGTTTTGATTCGGTGACCCGCTTTGATACCAATTGATAAAAATTGTAGGACTATATTGGATTTGCAAACTCTTCGAATGACGATAGTTGTTTCTATCCCAATCAAAAATAAAAAATTAAACGCATAAATATAAATCAACATTGAAATTTAGTAACGTAGTTTGACACACCTTGCCTACATCTACAGGGCCCTCACCTAGCTTAATTTTTTCACTACTGACAATAGTTTTATATAAGGCTTTATTGAGTCGACACCACTCAACCCTTGACACTATCCGTCATCCTCACAACTTGTGAAAGAATTTCACACCCAATAGTACAACTGTCTCGTACTAACCTCAATAGAGGATTTTCTCAAACAATGTTTGATGAAAACGAAACAAACTAAATAACTCAAGTGATTAAACAAAATTCAACATAAAAGAAAATACTTGAGAAAGAAAAGAAACAACTTCCCAATGTTTTCAGCTTCTCCAAAGACTAATATGAAAGTTGTTCATCAATTAAAACTATCAAAGACTAATATGAAAGTTGTTCATCAATTAAAACTATCATATTCAACTGCTGGAATTTTTTGAACATCATCTTCAATATTGACAGCCACAGACATAGTCAACAGCTAATCATCCTACAAAAGTCACTCAAATGATCAGGTATGGTAGTTACTAAAATCACAAAAACTTTTGGAAATTTTCGTCCACCAGAAATCAGGAAAACCAGCCACATAAGGTTTACGCATATATCAGAAAAAACCCAGTAAGAGACAAACTACAATCCAAAAGACAAATGTTGCACGCATACATTCACGACAACATAACCATAGAAAAGTGCAACATTCTTACTTATCAATCAACCAACCAGATCATGCTAACCCACAAGTAATACAACTGTAAATATTTTTTTCAAAAGCAGCAAACACAGGACATCTATTCTTCAGCCCACACCCAAGTGAAACTCTAATAAAGACAAATCAAGATAAGCACATCATTGCTTCCATGCACCTTTTATTCACCAAAACAAAAAACTCACATCTCACTTGCTATACACCTCTGTCTTGGCACTGTTGAAGGTTGCAAGTGACACTAAGGAACCACCTCCATTATGCCAAGATGCAATAAAAAAATTGATTTTTGTGATCAAGATTGAAGTAAAAAGTGGGAGAATCGTGTAACCTGTTAAATTGCAAAAACGCTTTGTCTTATCGCTGTAAGTGAGTGATGGTATTAACTAAAAACCCACCTCCATTATACCAATAGGTAAATGGATAGCAGTGATCCCATCCGACGACCAAGATTAGAAAAAGAAAAGGGTCTTCTCTTTTTGTGATGCAGAGCAGAGGTAACGAGTTAGTCTTTCACACTCTTACAGTTATCCCACAACAATGTGTTGCACTTATACTCCTTTTTAAGATAGACTTCTTTCACATGTAAACCATTATTCAAAAATCCAATTCAAATAAAAAATATCACATCGCTAAAACTTAATCTTAATTTGAATTTTAAGACTTGCGATATTTTAAAGATCCAATAATCAAAAACGTCAAAACTAAATAATGAGATATAATAAGTATCTTAACGATAACAATACCATCTACATTCTCAAATCTTCATCAAATTGAAAGTTTAGATCTTTCATATAATAAATTAGATGCGAACTTCTTTCATATAATAAATTAGATGCAAACTGACTTCCCTAACTAATTCAACTACATTTTCTTGTTGTTTTAAGTGTTGCACATATTAATTTATAAAACACCTGATATGGTTTCTCAATTTGCAACATTTGACAGTAGAAGCTACGAGGGAAATCTTTTTTGATATAGGAGTGAGTTAGGGTCCTTCAGAGCAAGGTTGATTTTGTTAGGATCTCTTTTGATGAATCCTATAAATACGAAGATTAAGTTAACGTGGTCCAGGTTGAGGATATAGGTTATGTGTCAAAGATGAAAATCTCAACATTGTAGGTTTTCTTTGGAGATAGGCTGAGACTTTAAAAGTGAAGTGAACCTATACATATTGAAAAGGCAAGAATTTAACACTTATAGTTCAAAATTGACCGATATTTACTAATATTTTGGGTATTAATGAGTACCAATCAATTTTACATTCCTGTTATGTCGTTTTGTGTCTTCTTCTCTGTTTCACATTATCTACTCTCTGCTTAGCTTTCTCTCCACTAGTTTCATTTTGATTTATGTATGACCTAATAATGATGGTTGCACTTTGAATTGATTTGGACCTTTGAATCATTGGGAATAATTTGGTTTCTTTAATCTATAGGCAGAGGGTTATTAGAGAGGCTATATTTTTTGGCTTAGTAACTTGACAATTTCTAAGTTTTGAGATACTGATTTCGTTATAGATTAAAAGTAATTGTGATACCTTTGTTGGAATTATGGCAATGACCCAATCGTTATGTAATAGATTGAACATTTTTGTTTTGTGATTATTAACTTTGTTTAATAACATGGCAAATGATTATATTATCATATTATGTTTATTGTTTTTATCCTAATTTGACAAGTCCTTGATTAAATTTATACATTTGCCATCATAGTGGAGATTATGATAATGAGAGTAAAGTCTTTAGGGTTTAATCTAAAAGTGTTCTTAATCGTAGGATGATCAAATAAGGACTTTAATGATTCAGTTAGATCAATATGTATGTAATAGTATCTATTGGATGGATATTAGTAGATCTCATTTACTAAGTTACATATATAGATGATGCATATGGAGATATGATCATTGAACTGTCCAAACTGAGAATTCCCAATGGTCAATATTACCTATGAACTGTCAAGTAGGATATTCTTATAAGGATTTAAATGTGTATATTTCCTTTGACATGAGATCATCATAGTAATCAATAGGTCACTTATTATGTTTTGATGACGGACACCTACTATGTAAAAATGCTAGTTAAATGATCATTGGATATAATTAAGTACCTATCTGATTAGTGGTGAGTCAAGATGGGATCCATCGATTCTAGGTAATGAGTTTGAGCTCTATGTTTTCATTGATCTTCATGGTTGTTTCAAGACCTTGGCCAGGGCGATTGAATGAATGGGGAAAGGAGTTTCTTAAGTTATTCACCAATCATTAATGATGGACATGTAACATAGTTGGTTATCTAGTAGGGTTTGACAATTAAACCATACCTTAGGATAATTCAGAGTTGTAATGATGGAAGGTAATAATATATTATCCTTAACCAGATTCCATCTTTGTAAGGATGTTACTTTATATTATTCGGTCGTTGAAGAGTGTTGTTAGATGCCAACCTTGATTAGTAATTAATTGGATTAATTACTACCGACTTAGTGAAGAACCTATGAGGTCACACACTTACGAGTGTAATATTTCTTGCTTATGATTATTTAATTTAATATGAGATAATTTATCAAATAATCTATATGGCATATTATTATATTTTTTGCTAGTACAGAAAATATAATTAATATTGGAAACTTTTTTGTGCAAAATAAATGAATAAAATAAAATGGTTTTATTTTATTTCTTTTATTAAAAAAGAAGAAAAACGTTGGATGGTGAAAGGTCACCTTGCCTTGGCTTAGTTTTTTATTTTACGATTAAAATATAAAAAAACGATGAGATGAGAAGATAGTGACTCTCTCATTTTATGTTACATTAAAATTTTACAAAGAGCAGTGTGGGTTGATTCTTATTGTTTTAGTACATACGTTTTTAAAGAAATATGTAGAGAATCGTTTTCGTAACGTTGTAAAAATAAAAATGAAGAAAAAGAGTAATTGTTTGATGCTCTCATTTATTCGTACGTTGAAAAACAAAGAGTAGAAGTTGTTTTCTATATTGAACGTACAATCTAAATAACAAAGGAAAAAAGGGGTTAATTTTCTTCTTTTGTGTTCTTATCATTTAAATAAAACCGAGAGAAAGAGACAAAATAATTTTGTTCTATTCTTGAAGAAAGGTTTACTCAAAATTTAACCATAGTCATATCAAATATTGAAAGCGGGACATATATCTCGGTGTGGCGTGCATAGAGGCTTCATATTTTCGAAATTCATTATTGGCTAATTCTCACAAATTCTAGGTATTTGTTTTTGCTTATTCTTGTTATTATTATGACTATTTAAATGCAATAGATCTATACAGGATTACAATTTTCTTTTTGTTTCCTTTATGTATGAGATCCTTCAATTGGCATCAGAGCCAGTATGACGTTCACATCATACTTGAAAAATGCCAATGATTTGCGTATTTTGTTGTGTTTTTTGTTTTACCACTTGAAAGTTGTTCATTTAATATACATGAGATCATCTTGGCTTTATTTTGTAATTGGTTTCACGGAAATCGAAAAGCTTCATTTTGTGTTCTTAAGCATAAAAACAATACGAAGACTTTCATTAAAAAGAGATGATTGAGTCTCTATTTATCTATGAGTGACAGATGTTGAATACATGGTGTAATAGAAAGTGTTAAAAGCATTTGATTAAAAAGGTGTTTGACAGATGTTGAATACATGGTATAATAGAAGGTTTTAAAACCATTTGGTTAAAAAGGTGTTTGATAGAAGCAGTATGTATGGTGTAATACATGGTGTTAAAAGCAATTGGAAAAGCATTTGGACAGATGTAATCTATAAAAGATGTACGTGGAAAACTCATTAAAGGCTTTCTCCAAATGACGTGTGCTTGGTGTGGTTTTAAAAGCATTTGGTTAAAAACAAAAGATTTTGATAGATGTTATCAAAGATGTATACAGTACATTCATTATTTAGCATTGGACAAATGTTATCTATCAAAGATGTGCATGGTAAATTTTTTTAATTATGGTGCATATGTTATGACTTACATACATTCTTAGATTAAAAGTTTCTTATACAGATGTTGTCAGACAATATGATATGATCACTACTGTTATTAAAATTGTTTTATTAACATGAAATCTTGAACCTTTAAAATTATTGAGTTTATTTTGATATAATATATGATATTTTATCAAAAGGATTTTTCGCCCAAGTAGATCATCATATTTATTTTTTTTTACAAGGAATGACCAGATAACCAAGTGACTTGTAGTTCAAGGATAAATAATATTTTCTATTGCATATGATGCATGTGTGAGGAAAAATTACTTAATTTTATACTTGTGGCCTAAACTATGTAGAGAGTGTAATATTAATTAATTCTCCGTCACTTGGATGGATAAACTTAACTATACTAATAGGAACTACCTGACAACCAGGGGACTATATAGTATTGATCCTACTATAAATTTTATATGATAAAATAGGTAATTTATCACTCTTTAATTATGCATGAGTAACGACTTGACAACCAAGGGGATCATTCATGTTTCAAAGATTTTATATCATTTAGATAAAATTCCACGTCTTAATGATATATGATTGTGTTCTTATTTTGGTATTTTTTTAATTAGATTTCTCAAAATTTTTACTATATCACTGCGAAGCATTCTTGATGCTAATAAGCTAGCAGGTAACAACTTTGATGAATGGCACCGCAATTTGAGAATTGTTCTCATGTATGAGAAACTTATCAATGTGATCGATAAACCCATGAAGGAAGCGCCTCCTGAGGGAATTGACGATGCTAATGCATTGGATGCATATTTTAAGTACAATGAATAAGATGGGTTGTGGTATTCATGAAATGCTCAACTTGTTAATCGATTATGAAAATCAAGTAACATTATCTGAGAAGGTGAAAGTGTCAGGGTCTATGAATCTGGTTGGTAACTCTTCTAAACGCAAGTGGAAGGGTAAAAAGAAGCCCAAGAAAAATCATCTTGCACTCAAGGGTGTTTAGAAAAAATCCAAGGGTAAGGAGAAGAAAGTTGACCAAAAGGATGCTGAATGTTTCTTCTGTACAAAAAAGGGACAGTAGAAGAGGGGAACTGTCTAGAGTATTTGGCTACTTTGAAAGGCAAGAAATAAGGTGGGACATTTATGAAAAATGTTTTCATGATTTCTTTAACCACTATTGACTCTATTAAATAGGTATTAGATATTGGTAGTAGCTTTAACATCTGCAATATATTACAGGGTCTAAGGATCAGTAGGAGATTGAAGAAGGGAGAAGTTAAGCTAAAAGTTGGGAATGAAGCAAGTGTTGCTGCCTTAGCTGTAGGAACTATTTCTTTTGTTATGCTTATGGGAAAGACTTTATTATTAGAAGATTGTTATTATGCTCCTAAATTTGTTTCAAACATTGTTTCCATTTCATCATTAGACAAGTGTGGATTTCATACAATCTTTAAGAATAACCAATGTAATATTTCAAGATGATGAATTATATGTAAGTAGTTATTTACAATATGGTCTTGATGTCTTACTTGAAATAGTTGTTTATCCAATTATGAATTTTTCTGGTTGAAAAAGGAAGAGAGGTAATCAAGCAAATCAAACTTACCTTTGACATTGTAGACTTGGTCATATTGATGAGAAAAGAGTAAATAAGTTACATAAGGATGGATGCCTTGGTCAATATAATTATGAATCATATGAAACTTACAAATCTTGTCTCAAAAGAAAAATGACCAAATCTCCTTTTACTGGAACTAGAGAGAGCCAATGAACTTTTAAGACTCATACATACTAATGTATGTGTGCCTGTGAAAGTTCAAGCTAAAGGTGGATATTCTTATTTTATCACCTTCACTGATGATATGTCAAGATATGAATTTGTATATCTTATGAAACACAAGTTTGAATCATTTAAAATGTTCAAAAGATTCCGTAGTGAAGTTGAAAAACAAACTGGTAAGAGTATAAAGACATTAAGATCTGATCGTGGTGGTGAGTATCTTAGTCATGATTTCGTTGATTATCTAACACAAGATGGAATCTTGTCTCATTGGACTTGTCCAGGAACACCACAACATAATGGTGTTTTGGAAAGGAGAAATTGAACTTTATTGGATATAGTGAGATCCATGATGGGGTTCACTGATCTTCCTATCATCCTATGAGGATATGCTTTAGAAGTCGTTGCCTATTTATTAAACAAAGTTCCCAATAAAGCAGTCACAAAAACTCCATGAGATATGGAAATGACGTGAGCCTAACCTAAAACATTTGAATGTTTGGGTTGTCTAGCTTATGTCAAGAGACTGCTACCAGACAAATTTGAAGCGAAGTTTGACAAGTGTAAATTTGTTGATTATCCCAAGGAAACTATAGGATACTATTTCTATCACCCTTTTGAACACAAAGTGTTTGTGGCCAGAAATGCAACCTTTTTAGAAAGGGAGTTCCTTAATAAAGGAAGTCAAGGTGTAGAAATAGATCTTGACGAAATTCAAGATTCTGATGAGTTAACACAAGCTCAAAAGCATCAGATGCATGTTGAGCAACCTTTACTTGATGTCTTGAAGTTGACAAAAAGGGTACTAGCCTCAACCGTTGAGGTGAATGGGCCAGTTAATGAACCTGTCCAGGAACTAGTGCAACAATAAGATCAAGTAGAGGAAGAACCTATTAAACATGAGCCTCTTCAAAGATCTACTAGGGATCATCATGCACTAGATAGATTAAACTTAATGGTGCAAGTTAATGAGGATAGTCATATTAATGATATCCCACATATTGATGATAAGCCTAAAACTTAAAAAGAGGCTATGGCAAGTCCAGATCGTGAGAAGTGGATTAATCTAAGTTAGAATCTATGATAATCAACAAAGTATGAACTTTGGTTGATCCCTCAAAGGATATAAAACCTATAGGATGTAAATGGGTATTTAAGAAAAAGATTGGAGCAAACATGTTGGCCCTCGAATTTTATTTATTTTTATTTTATTTTTGATAAATAAGCATGATTAGTTTTATTTTGGGGTCTTGCTAGATTATTTTATCTTGGAGTTAGTTAGCATGTTAATGTGAGTAAGATAATATGATATAGGTTAAGGGAATTAAAGTTTAAGGTGGTAAGTTTTCAGAAGGGCATTTTTGGAAGACCACTTAAGGTTAAAAGAACCTAAGCTTATAAGGAAGGGTAAAATGGACTTTTAGCATTCGTTAAGGGTAAAAAAGGAAGATCACTTAAGCTTAAAAACCTTAAAGCATTAAAGGAGGGGCAAAATGGACATTGTGCAATCATTAAGAGTAT
>JAOSBO010001286.1:0-13860 GCA_027563915.1 Erythroxylum rotundifolium | reverse complement strand
GACATATAAATTCGATAAAAAGAGGTATTGGGGGCTTAGTAATATTCTCCATAAACTATCTGTTGCATTTGCTAAAAGCTTAGAAGAGCCCTCTCATATATATCCAAAATCTCTCAACATCAATGACAGGAGGTATGTAATAATATTCCACATTTTCATTTTTCTATAATAGACATTTATATAGATTATTATAATGTTTAACAGTTGGTATCAGAGCAAAATTTACCACTGTTTTGGTGTAGTTAAATTTTTGTGCTTATATGTATGGATACATGAATTTTCTGTTACAAATATTGACATTGTTACAGTCAATATATTGTGAAATGGCTCTTGCATATATGATGTATATTAAATTTCATTTAAAAAGGTCATGAATCATCAAAAATTGGAAGTGTAGAAATCAAGATATAGCAAGCTTAAGAACATGGGTCGAATCTGGGTCCTATTGACCCAGTTGAAGGTTGAAAATAATGAATAGTGACAACGCTCGTCTTAACCTTTTGTTCACTTCTATTAATTTAAAGACCACTTCTCAAGGGCCCATCATCAATTTGCTTTAAAGAAGAAATGAGAAGTCTAGATAAATAACTCTTTCACGGGGCCCACGATTACAAACTCCAAATGGTGTTTACTTTAATTGTTTCATGACTTTCCATGCAAACTTTGACAATTCAACCTTTACTATATGGGCCATTGTTTGGAGAAAGATGCAGACACCTTGTTTTCGTGGGCAATATTGCAACCTTTAGTTATATAGCTTTAATATGATTATTGTAACTTTAAAAAAACTTTTTCATGGGGCCCGCCATTTGCTTTTATTGCTGTATGAGTCTGGACAAACATGAAATATGGACAAGTTGTATATGAATTGAAGCTTATATTTTGTAGGGCCTCATTGAAAATATATTGCATATATATTATGATTCATATTTATTTTATATTTATATACAGAAGTTATAAATATTTTAGTTTTGAAAAATTAGCCTAATTTTATTAAATTTAATGATTTACATCATTGTTTGATTTTAAATTCATGCATATATTTATTTTATGCAAATACATGATATTGATTCATTATTAAAAAAATTGTAAGGGATTATGTAGAACCTTTATTATTCATAGTTTTGCATAAAATGAGGTGTCATTTGATCAATATAATTTTAATTAGTTAAAGATTAGCCACAACATTTTTGATTAATTAAAAAAAATTGTGTTATGGATAATATCTAGTAAAATGACACAATTGTAATTAATTATATTTAAATATAACATATTTTGTCCCACAGGAAAATTTATTATATTTGCATGCTTAATTAGGATGAAATGGTAAATTGTCTTTCTCTTAATTTACCCATAGGTATTAAGGAAAAGAATATAATTTGATAGTTTATCATAAAGAGTATGTATGAATCTTTTAATTAAAACTTAGCTCATAGGCAGTTTTAATTATTATATGATTCACACATGAAATATGATTGCATGTTTTAACATTGGTAAAATATGATACATGTTTCTTTGCTTCAACAAATATAGTGACATAAGCATGTAATTTGAATTTTCTACGGTTATTCCACTTGTGAAATTTTCTAATATTCAATATAATATTCCCGAATTGAACGATGATAACTATAAAATATGGAAAGAGAGGATTCTCCTCCAATTAGGGTATATGGATATTGATTATGCTATCCGAAAAGATGAATCAACTATACCTACTGAAACTAGCACTCAGGCTGAAATTGCTCTTTACAAATGTTGGGAGCAACCTAATCGCCTCAGCATGACGGACATAAAGACCAAAATTCATCCTAGTATTCGTGATTCTATTGGAGAGCATGATCATATTAGGGATCTATTGAAGGCTACTGATGAACAATTTGAGTCTTCAGATAAGGCCCTAGCTAGCACCTTAATCATTAAGTTATCATCAATAAAGCTCATAAGTGTTAAAGGTGTGCATGAGCACATCATGCAAATGAGGGACATTGCGGCTCAACTGAGGTCTCTTGAGGTTGAAATATTTGAGTCTTTCCTTGTGCATTACATACTTAATTCTCTTCCACCTCAATATGGACCCTTTAAAATCTTTTACAACACATATAAAGATAAATGATCTATTAATGAACTTTTGACCATGTGTGTTCAAGAGAAAGGGAGGTTAGTAATGGAATTGGGTGAAAGTGTACATATGGCTACAGAAGGAAGGAATAGAGGGCAAGCCAAACAAAAGGGAAAAGGTAAAATACTGGTTCATACTGAGATCAAAAAGGATTTCAATCCCAAGTGCTGCTTTTGCAAAAAGAAAGGGCATATAAAGAAGGATTGTGCCAAATTTAAGGCTTGGCTTATAAAGAAAGGTATTTCAATCTCACTTATTTGTTATGAATCTAATATGGTTGATGTTTGTCATAACACTTGGTGGATTGATTCTAGTTTTACAATCCATATTTTCAATACCTACCAGAGTTTTCTAAACCACAGGAAGCCAGTGGGCAGTGAACAATGCATCTATTCATGCAACAAGATGCGTTCATATGTGGAAGCTGTTGGGACATGCAAATTAGTTTTAAATTTTGGTTTTGTTTTGAATTTGAAAAGAACATTTTATATTCAAGTTTCTCAAGAAATTTGATTTCAGTTTCAAGACTTGTACTTATGGGATATTCCTTTAACTTTTTAAATACATCATTTGGCTTGTATCGTGAATCTAATCTTGATGGGAACGGTACAATGATTGATGGTCTATTCCAAATTAATTTGCAAGAAAATATTTTTTTACAATGCAATGCATGTCTATAGTAATGTTGGTATTAAAATATGTGTTATGAATGAACAATCCTCTATGTTGCGGCACCGAAGATTGGGACATATTTCCTTTGAAAGAATTAAAAGCTAGTGAATGATGGAGTACTTAGTACTCTATATTTTACTGATTTTGATATATATGTGGATTGCATAAAGGGAAAGCAGATCAACATGAAAAAGAAAGGTGCTAAGAGGAGTTCAGACATATTAGAGATCATACACATAGACATTTGTAGTCTAGAAATGGACTTGTATGGTTAAAAATACTTCATCTCATTTATAGATGATTACTTGCAATATATATATCTCTATTTGCTTGATAACAAGAACAAAGCATTAGAGGCCTTTAAGGTATTTAAAACAAAAGCATAGAAACAATATAGTAAGAAAATAAAGATCATGAGATCAGATAGAGGTGGAGAATTTTATGGTAGATACACTGAGGGTGGACAAGCACCTGGTTCATTTGCGAAGTTTCTTCAAAAGCATAGAATAATAGCTAAATACACCATGCCTAGGTCTCTGGACCAAAATGGTGTAGCAAAAAGAAGAAACGAACATTATTAGACATGGTGCAGAGTATGCTTAGCAGCTCTAAACTTCCTAAATCCTTGTGGACTGAAGTTCTTAAAATGACAATATATTTATTAAATCAAGTTCTAACCAAGGTTATTTTTAAAACACCATTTGAGTTATGGAAAGGTTGGAAACTAAGTTTGTGACATATAGGTGTTTGGGGATGCCCTTCTGAAGTAAGAGTTTAATCCACAAGAAAAGAAACTGGATCCAAGGACTTATAAGTAGGTATTTCATTGGATATGTTGAAAGGTCCAAAGGATATATGTTTTATTGCCTATCTCATATTACTAGGTTTATGGAATCAAGAAATGCATGGTTTACGAAATCAAGGAATGACTTGATCAGTGGGAGTGATCAATCTCGAGACTTAGGCTTTGAGAAGGATCATTGTGCAATACAGACTCCTACTTCAAGTAATAGATTGATTGTCATTCATAGCATGCCTCAAAGTCAAATAGGTGGTAAACAACCAATCATTAAAGTTCCACAAGCTGCTGATGACAATCTAGTAGATCTGATTGTTCAACAATCACCATAGGTTGTTGAGCAACAAGTTGTACAAGCTGCTCCTCAGGAGGGCGCTAAAACAATATTAAGAAAATCAACTAGAGAAAGGAAATCATCAATACCTAGTGATTACATTGTGTATTTACAAGAAATTGACTATAACATTGGAGCTGAAAATGACTTGAAACGTTTTCATCAGTCATGAGTTATAATGAATCTCAATTGTCACACAATGTTATGGTAGATGAGATGAATTCTATATCGTCAAACAAAGTCTAAGATCTTGTTAATTTGCCTAATGATGCAAAGGCCATTAGATGTAAATGAGTCTTTAAGATAAAAAAGGACTCATTAGGCAACGTTGAAAGATATAAAACTTGACTTATTGCCAAAGGATTTACTCAACAAGAAGGAATCAATTACACAGAGACCTTTTCTCTTGTATCTAAAAAGGATTCCTTACAAGTGATTATGGCATTGGTTGCCCATTTTGACCTAGAACTACATCAAATGGATGTAAAAACATCGTTCCTAAATAGAGACCTCGAGGAAGAAGTTTATATGAAACAACCGGAAGGATTCTCCTTTAGTGATGGTGAGCATTTGGTGTGCAAACTTAAGAAATCAATGGTATTTGAAATTCCATGATATCATCTCTTCATATGGTTTTGTAGAAAATATCATGGATCAATGCATATATTTAAAAGTTAGTGGGAGTAAAATTTGTTTCCTTGTTCTATATGTGGATGATATTTTACTCGCCACAACTGACAAAGGTTTGCTATATGAGGTGAAACAGTTCCTTTCTAAGAATTTTGATATGACGAATATGGGTGAGACATCTTATGTCATTGGCATTAAGATCCATAGGGATATATCTCAATACATTTTAGCTTTATCCCAAGAAACCTATATCAATAAGGTCTTAGAAAGATTGTTCATTAAGTATAGCACCTATTGTGAAGGGTGATAGGCTCGATTTGAACCAGTGCTCGAAAAAAGGGCTTAAAAGGGAATAAATGAAAAATATTCCATATGCTTCTGTGGTAGGGAGCCTAATGTATGCTCAAGTTTGTACAAAACCTGACATTGCATTTATTCTTGGAATGTTGGAAATATGTCAAAGTAACCCAAGTATAGACCATTAAGGAGCTACCAAAAGGGTTATGAGGTACCTTCAAGGGACTAAAGATTAGATGGTTATGTATAGATGAACTGATAATCTCGAAGTAGTTGGTACTTGGATTCAGATTTTACTGGTTGTGTTGATTCACGAAAGTCATCATCTGGATATGTGTTTATTTTTGCTAGTGGAGCTATATCGTGGAGGAGTGCAAAGTAGACTTTGATTGCTACTTCTACCATGGAGGCGAAGTTTGTTTCTTATTTTGAGGCTACATCATATGGTTTATAGTTGAAGATTTTCATATCTGGGTTTAGAATTGTGGATTTCATTTCTAAGCTATTAAGAATGTACTGTGACAATTCAACTATAGTTTTCTTGGCCAAAAACAACAAGAGTGGTAGTCAAAGTAAACACATCGACATTAAGCATTTATCCATTAGGGAACGTGTTAAAAAGAACAAAGTGATCATTCAACACGTTCGCACTAAATTAATGATTGTCGATCCTTTAACAAAAAGCACGCCACTAAAAAATTTTAAGGATCACGTTGCTAGAATGGGACTTGATTCCATTATGTGATTTATTGTATGTACTTTCACAAAACTCTTATTAATTTGTTGTTTTCCTCATTACGGTGTACACATTTTATTTTGAGAATAACACATATTATGGACCTAGAATAAACATAAAGGTTTATTCATTCAGTTAAAGTGGAATAAGAAATAGGATGCATCATGCTACATGGAAGATAATACTCATATTTAGAGGACTTATCGCCATGATTCGTGGATTTGGTTTCTTTAATTAAGTAGAGGCTTTATGACTTTTCGATTACATCTATGACCTAAGTGGGAGACTGTTATCTGTTGGTTAACCAATAGTTTCTATATGATGGGTCATCTATTCATTGTGAAACCTCATCACCTTTTGAACCATCATGTCCTTCTGTTGTTTTGATGGAAGACAACAAGGCATATAAATTCAGTAAAAAGAGGTATTGGGTCATTAGGCTTAGCAATATTCTACATACACCATCTCTTGTATTTGCTAAAAGCTTAGAAGAGCCCTCTCATATTTGTCCCAAATCTCTCATCATCAATAGCAGGAGGTATGTAATAACATTCCGCATTTTCATTTTTCTATAAGAGACATATATATATATATATATCATGTCTAGCAATATCTTCATTACATTAACATACACATGTCTTTAACATGTGTCTTCAACTAATTTTTAAATAATAAAATACTATAGGTTACGTTAGCATCCTCAATCGTGATCATTCAAATAACCCTCATAATGTTTAACCTTATGCGACATCATTTTTCATAACTCACACGATGCTACATGAACTTTAAAAAATTCTAGTTCTATCGTCCCCTAAAGTCAAAACTGACATTTCGTGAATTAAGGTTATTTCGCTGTGAGAAGTTTCTAAAACAATTTTGTACATCATTGCCAAAAGCACGAGGAAAAGAATGTTGATTTTGGGAGGTAATGGCAAATCTCCTTATCGGAAGTAATTGTTTTTATTTTGGTGTAATTCATTTGCTAATTTCTTATGTGATATGGTATTTTGTTTATTTTACAATATCCTATTGTTATTTCTTTCTAGTTTCATCATTGTATTAATGGATTTCTTTCTTTAACAAGGAGTTGATGATAATTACTTAACAATGGAGAAATTGATTATATATTCTCTTCTTCTTCTTGAAATAAACTCTAGCATGTATCTCAAAACACAAGTTAATTTACATGTAAACAACATACATGCATATTATTCACCATATTTAGCAACAGAAGCATAACGGAAAATACCTTCAGCCATTGCTTCGATGATGTCTAGCTCTCTGAAATTTTGAATCTTCTAGCTTATGATTTCCACAATGCGATGGTGTCTAGTATTTGTTACGTGAAAAAGAGGATAGAGACCCAAAATATATAAAAGTTGCTTCATAACTTCTAACCATCACAGAAGATGAAATTAATTAAGGATAGACATTTATGTTTGCGCGGTTAACGGATTAAACATTAAATGGATATTCTAAACGGTAGGAACAATAGGAAGATTTTGAGAAAATCTTACATTCTCCCACTTGGTCCATTTAACCCAACATGAAACATAACAAGATTCCAAATATATTTTGTAAAGGAACTTCTTTACAAAATCAAGAAACTTCTTAAGATGTGAGAATGCAAGGGTCGTTATATCCTAAGTGATTAAATGACTCATATATTTTGTAAAGGAATGTCACCGTTTATCTTATGCGTTGTTTAAGTCTCACACACATGGGAGTGAGACCTTGCATTTATAATATCTCTTATTTATTTAATGAAATTTTTAAATTCTAAAAAAAAGAAACCAAATATATGAATCATGGCTATAGGTCCTCTTATAGTGAGTATTATCTTCCATGTATTACATATATAAAATTTCTCATTATCAGCCCTTAAACTTAATAAATAAGCCATATGTTTATTCTAAGTCTAAATTAGATGATATTTCTCAAAACAATCAATTACATGTTTGTTCAAAACTATATGAGAAAACATCAAATTAAATAAGAGTTCCATTGAAGCAACAAATGTACAAAAATCACATTATGGAATCAACTCTCATTCGCACTACATGATCCTTAAATTGCTTAGGTGGCATGCCTTTAGTTAAAGGATCTGTAATCATCAAATCAGTGCTAATGTGCTCTACGACAACTTTCCTTTCCTTAACACGTTCTCTTATGGCTAACTACTTAATGTCGATATGCTTACTTCGACTTCCACTCTTGTTATTTTTAGCCATAAAGACCACTGCTGAGTTTTCACAGTACAACCTTAATCGCTTAGAAATTGAATCGACAACCCTAAGTCTAGATATAAAACTCTTCAACTATACACCATACGAGGTGGCCTTAAAACATGATACGAACTCAACCTCTATAGTGGAAGCAGCAATCAGGTCTGCTTGGCACTTCTCCAAGATATAGGTCTACCAGCTAGCATAAAAATATAACCAAATGTTGATTTCCTTGAATCAATGTAGCCAGCAAAGTCTAAATTAGAGTATCTAACTACTTCTAAGTTCTCAGTTCACCTATACATAGGCATGTAGTCTTTTGTGCCTTGAAGATATCTCATAACCTTCTTTGCAGCTTTCCAGTGGTCAACACCTGGATAACTCTGATATCTACTTAACATTCCAACAGCATATGCGATGTCAGGTCTTCACATAAGGCTTCCAATAGCTAAAGCATATGGAACGTTCTTCAAGTGTTCCCATTCAAAATCATTCTTCAGGCATTGATTCAAACTGGAATCCATCACCTTTCATTATGGGTGCTACACTTGGTGCACAATCTCTCATCCGAAATCTCTCTAAAACTTTGTTGATATAGGTCTCTTGAGACAAACCCAAAATGCCTTGAGATCTTTCTCTATGGATCTTGATGCCAATGACATAAAATGCCCCACCCTATATCTTTCATATCAAAATTCTTTGAGAGAAATTATTTCACCTTATATGGAAAACCTTTATCATTTGTCGTAAGTAAAATGTCATTCACATATAACACAAGAAAACAAGTCTTACTCCTACTGACCTTCTGGTATAAACATTGGTCCATTATATTCTCTTCAGAATTGAATGAAGTGATAACCTTATGAAATTTTAAATACTACTGTGAGGAGGCTTGTTTTAATCCATATATGGATTTATTAAGCTTGCAGACTAAATGCTCACCATCACTAGAAGAGAATCCTTCAGGTTGTTTCAAGTAAACCTTTTCCTCTAGTTCACCATTGAGGAATGTCGTTTTCATATCCATTTGATGTAACTCAAAATTAAAATAAGCTACCAATGCCATGATTACACGAAGAGTATCTTTCTTAGATTCAGGAAAAATGTCTCTATGTAGTCGATTCCTTCCGTCTGAGCGAACCCTTTGGCAACAAGTCTTGCCTTATGTCTCTCAATGTTGTTTCGTGAGTCTTTCTTTGTCTTAAATGCCCATTTACATCCAATGGCTTTCACACTATTGGGTATCTCAGCGAGATCCCAAAGTTGGTTAAATGCCATAAAATCCATCTCATCTTTCAAAGCATTGTACCATAGGTCCGACTCCTTAGAACTAACGGCCTGTGAAAATGTTTTTGGATCATTTTCGGCTCCATTGTTGTAATCTGACTCTTATAGATACACTATATAATCATTAGGTATTGCTGACCTTCTAACTCTAGATCTACTCCTCAATGTTGTATCTTTATCCTCTCGAAGAACCTATTGCTCAACCTGTTATTCAACTAGCTACTCAACAATTTCTGGTTGTTCCTCATTTACAACTTAATCTACTGGATTGGTCGTAACAACTTCTAGAACTTCAGTAACTGGTTGTTCAACACCGTTTCAATTTTAGGGGTGTAAATGACAATTAATCTATCACTTGAACCAGAGGGTTGAGCTTCATAAAGGCCTTTTTCAAAAACTATGTCTTGAAATTATCCACTCCCACTGATCAAGTCATTCTCAAGAAATTTTTCATTTCTTGATTCCACAATTCTAATGTCGTGAGATGGACAATAGAATCTATACCCCTTATACCTTTCAGTATATCCAATGAAATACTCACTAATGGTCTTTGGGTCTAGCCTCTTCTCTTATGGTTTGTAAATTCTCACTTCAGACTGGCATCCCTAAACATGTATGTGCCTCAAACTTGATTTTTTGACCTTTAAATAACTCAAAAGATGTTTTTGAGGTAGCCTTGGTTGGAACTCACTTTAATATATACATAGCCACCTTTAGAGCTTCAGCCCATAGGAATTGAGGAAGTTTTATGCTACTCGTTATACTTCTCACCATATCTATTAAGGTTTGGTTTCTTCTTTCTGCCACTCCGTTATGATCCTAAGAACCAAGCATGGTGTATTGGGCAACAATCCCATGTTCCTGAAGGAACTTCATAAAAGGACCAGATGCTTCTCCACTTTCAGTGTATCTACCACAGTACTCTCCACCTCCATCGAATCTCACGATTTTAATCAATTTTCCATAATATTCTCCATTTCAGCCTTAAAAATTTTAAAGGCTTTTAAAGCTTTATCCTTAGAACTAACTAAGTAGAGATATATATACATAGTGAATAATCGTCTACGAAGGTGATAAGGTATTTCGGACTATTTATATCCATGTCTGGGCAACAAATATTTGTATGTATGATTTCTAACAAGTTTGTACTCCTCTTGGTACCCCTTTTAGACTTGTTAGTTTGCTTATCCTTAATACAATCCACGCAAGTTTCAAAGTTAGCAAAATCCAAAGTTCTAAGTACCTCTTCATTTACTAATCTCTTAATTTTCTTAATGGAGATGTGACCTCATCTACGGTGCCATAATATAGAGGATTCTTCATTCACAACATGTCGTTTCAATCCAGCAGTGAAATGCATCGAATCATAGGCATCATCATTTTGTGACTGAATGGAATAAAGACCATCAGATAATGTACCATAATCAATAACTTCAAGTTCACTACATAAACAGAAACCAGAATTTGAAAAGTTAAAGGAAAAACCAAAAGATACAAGTCTTGATACAAAAATCAAATTTTTAGAGAAATTTGGAACATAAAAGGTCTTTTCCAAACACAAAATAAAGTCACTGCTTAAAACTAAACTGCAAGTGCCAATGACTTCCATATGTGAACTCATCATGCTTCCTGAATAGATCTATTGTTCATTTCCCAACGATTTCCTTAGGTTTTGCATACCCTGCAAGGTATTTGAAACATGTATTGTAGAACCAGAATCAATCCACCATGTGTTATGATTAACATTAACCATATTAGATTCATATCAAACAAATGAAATTAAAGTACCTTTCTTTTTGAGCCAGTTCATAAATTTAACACAATCTTTCTTCATGTGTCCCTTCTTTTTGTAAAAGAAACACTTTGATGATTTCTTCATATAGGACTGAGGACAAATTTTGCCTTTTCCCTTGTTTTTGACATCATCATGTCTCTTCTTTCCTAAAACAATCAAATTCACCCTTTCACCCTCTTCCATCAACAACCTCTCCTCTTCTTGCACAAAAATGGTCAATAGTTCATTGATCAACCACTTGTCCTGATGTGTGTTATAAGAGATTTTGAAAGGACCATATTGTTGGAGCAGAGTATACAGAATATAATATACTAGGAAAGATTCTGATATTGTAACTTCCAAGGCTTTCAGCTAAGCCACTATATCCCTTATACGCATGATATGATCATATACGCCCTTTATGCCAATGAGCTTCAAGGATGACAATTGAATAATCAAGGTGCTGGCAAGGGCCTTATCAGATGTAACGAATTGCTCATCAATGACCTTCAATAGATCCCTGACATTATTATGATGTTCGTCAAGAATACAAATACTAGCAGATATTTTGGTCTTTATGAACATTACGGAGAGGCGATTAGATCTCTCCCATTTTTCATAAAGAGCAATAGCATCTGGGGTGCTGGTTTTTGTCATATTCAATGGTTCATCTTTCCTAATAGTATAGTCTATTTCCATCCAGCCTAAATGAAGTAGAATTCTCTCCTTCCACACTTTATAGTTGTCACCTTTTAATTCAGGAGTATCACACTTAATATCAGAAATATTCACAGTTTGAGTAACTGTAAGTTCAAAATATATGCTTGTTACATATAATTTGTGACCAACAATAATTCACATTTTATTAATATAAATCATGCTTTTTATAGATGAATCTAGTGACATAAGACTTACCTGTGGGCTAAAGTTCTACTTAATTAGACTCATCTATAACTTTACGACAAAACTATTAAATTATGTTCATTTTCTTAATTCTTGTAGGTAGATTAAGAAATGTAATATGATATTTCATCCTAATAATAATAAAAATATAACAAAATTCCTATGGGTAGATTTTATCATATTACGTATGATTAATTACAATGAACGATTTAATGTGATTATAGAATTAAATATATAATCCTAATTAATTTGAGATGTTATGGCTACTCCCAATTAATTAAAATCATATTGATCACTCACATTACGTTAAGCTTAAATAAAGCTTAAACATTTGACATCAATTAATAAATAATGCAAATAAATCTAATAACAATGTACAAATTATTTAATCTAATTTTGCATGTATAATGATCATAAATTTATACACAAAATTTTCAATTAATCACATATAATTTGTACAAATAATTAAATAATTATAACTAGCATGTCAAATTTAATTCCAATATTAGATATACAAATTAAAAATTAATATTTTCACAAAATATTAATACCAAAATGATTTTGTAATTAAAATCACAACAAAATGGTTAGGACTTGATTAACTGAATAATTACTAATAATAAGACAATTAAAGAATTAATGAATTAGTAATTTTTCAAAAAAAAAAAAACAACAGACTTCGTCTTTAACCTCCAGCTAGGTCGGTGTGACCTGACGGCAGTAGGCGCACTATAGTCGCCAGAAGGTTGAGGATGGCGGTAATGGGAGAACGACGAGGAGCCGAGGAGCGTGGATGCTAGAAATCGAAACATGCGACATTGTATGGCTGGTAACGCCTAAAGGCCCAATGCACGGTCATTGTCGTCCCTCCTCTCTTCACTGTCCAGTCACCGTTGGGTACAACATGGAGTACCAAAACATGATTCTAATGCCCATCATGTACACAAACGTTGAGAATATTCAATAACTCAAGCTCAACTCACACGGTAGAAAAGAAAACCAGAAATAGAGCATAATATAGGCATGTAT
Source organism: Erythroxylum rotundifolium (assembly GCA_027563915.1). Classification (NCBI taxonomy): domain Eukaryota; kingdom Viridiplantae; phylum Streptophyta; class Magnoliopsida; order Malpighiales; family Erythroxylaceae; genus Erythroxylum; species Erythroxylum rotundifolium. Next base: position 1,055 of record JAOSBO010001286.1, on the reverse strand, counting down.
TCTCAGACAGATGGAAGCAAGGCAGAGGCACAATGCTCTGATACCAAATGAAATAAACTCTGGCATGCATCTCAAAATACAAGTTCATTTACATGTAAACAAGATACATGTATATTATTAACTATATTTAGCAATGGAAGCAAACAAAAAAACACCTCCAGCCACTGCTCCAATGATATCCAACTCCCTGAAGTTTTGAATCTTCTAGCCTCTGATTTCCACAATGTGATGGTGCCTAGTATTTATTACGTGAAAAGGAGGACAGGGACCCAAAATATATAAAAATCACTTCTGCCCATCACAGAAGATGAAATTAATGAAGTATAGGCATTTACATTTGTGTCGTTAATGGGTTAAAAATTAAATGGATCATAATCTAAACAGTAGGAACAGTATGAAGATTTCTAGAAAATCTTACACTTCTTCATTAATCCTTGCTTCCAAAGAGAGAATAGGATTACAACAACTAGGAAATGTTGCTTGAACTCATTAGTCTCCCTTTGGTTTGTGCAACTAGACAACCACAGATATCGAAAGTTTTCATCTTGGTTTTAGATACTCATATCCAAATTATAATCAATGAAGGCCTCGCATATCTATAGCTTGTTCATGTGGTTATAGAAATGTAAAGTTAGTATCTTTTTAATAATCTTTTTATACTACTAGATTAGGCTTACACACTAGGAATTTTCCTACATTTAGTTAAAATTTTACTTATATTGTTTTCGAAGAGTAGTTCATGGAATGTTAAACTTATTGTTCAATTTATGATTTTAAAAAATTGTTAGCGGTTAGCTTCAAGTTTAGGCTCTATATCTTCTATTGATGTATCTTATGTTTTTTGTGATCTAACATCAGATGTTTCTCATATAGATATAAATACAGGAGAGAGAGAAAAATGGTTGTATTGATCCTACATAGCAAAAGAGAAACTTATTTTGTTCCTGCTCCTAGTTCGGTTAAAAGAAGTTCCTATAAAACACCTTTTAGTTAATTACATCTATAGATTTTGTGCTTCTATGGAAGCTTGATATTGTTGTGAATGTATAAGAACT
>JAOSBO010001256.1:0-13862 GCA_027563915.1 Erythroxylum rotundifolium | reverse complement strand
TGGCTCTTTGTTGGGTTGAATTATAGTCCAGAGAAGTTTTTGAATTTGATAAGTGTTGTCACATAACTTTGTATGGAGTCCATGGAGGCCTTGCAAAATAAAAGTAGATCACCTGCGAAGCAGAGGTTAGTGAATTCAATCTTTTTGCATTTAGCATGGTATCTAAGTTTTGAGTTTTTAAGCATTTCATACTTGATGAGGGAGTTAAGAGTCTCTATACAAAGGATGAAAAAGTAAGGGGCGAAGGAGTCCCCTTGCCTAAATCCTCTTGCTACCTTAAAGAGTGAGGCAGGAGTACCATTGATTAAAATAGATAAGGAAGAGGTAGAGATGCACTCTTGAATCCACTTTATAAAGATCATTGGAAATCCATGAGCCATTAATAAAGTCCATAGGAAATCCCAGCTCACACTATCAAAAGCTTTATGGAAATCAATCTTAATTTTTCAATTTGGAGAGTAATTTGATCTGGAGTAGACTTTTAGAAGCTCTTATACAATAAGAATATTCTCCTATACGTCTATCTTGCATAAAAGTGCCTTGGTTGTCACTGATTAGAAAGGATAGGTTTTTTTTCCAGTTTTAAAGCAAGTATCTTAGATATGACCTTGTAGAGAAAATTGGTGTATGCAATAGGTCTGAAATCTCCAAAATGTGTAGGATTGGAGCATTTGGGAATGAAACATATAAAGGTTTTGTTAATCCCCTTGGAAAGGAATTCTTTGATTGCCTCTATAACAAATGGACCTGTCTCACTCTAAGACTTCTGGAAGAAGTACCCATTTAGGCCATTAGGGCCAAGAGCTTTAGAGCCTTGTATGGAAAAAACTGCAACTTTTATTTATTTATTTTATATTGATTTTATAAGGAGTTCCGAGTTTGCTGATGTGATTTGTTTGAGGAAGAGCGTTCTAAGTTCATCTAACATAGCATTTGAAGTGTCAAGAGTTCCTAGTAAGTCTTTAAAGTACCTTACTATCTCCTCTTGAATTTCCTATTGTATTTGAATATTTGCACCCTCTTTGGAAGTTATAGAGTGGATTTTGTTGCTATTTTTCCTTGCAAAAATGGAGTTGAAAAAGAATCTAGTGTAGTTGTCCCCATCTTTTAACCAATGTACTCTAGCTCTTTCTTATAAGAGAGAGTTGTGATTGTGTATAGCCTTCAAAAATTGTGATAACATATTCTTTTCTCTTTGAAGTAGAGTTGGGTTAGTAGGATAAGCAGCAAGGCTAGCTTAGATAGCTTGAAGTTCAAGTCTAGAGGAGTTTATTGAGGAAGATGTAGGCCTTTGTAGAGAATTTAAGAAGTTCAATTCCTGTTTAACAACTTTCAGTTTTTGGACACAACATAACTGCTTGGTCCCTTGACAACTATGTACTGCACCTTTTATACATGCCTCCACAAACCTTGGAATATTCACTAGGAAGTTATTGAATCGGAAGGGATAGTGCTTGCTAACATATTGGAATAGATTTTCCTTATAAAGGGGTATGATCGGAGAAGAGGGGGTCTTTGAATATAGTAAAGCTTTCCAGAAAGGTCTTAAGCCAAATATCATTTACCAGTGCTCGATCCTATTTTTTCCTCATGTGTTAAGAAGAATTTTGTTTGTTGGACCAGGTAAAAGTATGACCACTAAACTTAAGATTTGTCACCCCTAACTCCTTCACCATATCTTTTAAATTAACTATATAATTCTTTAAATAACGTTGTCCTTGTGCCTCTAAGGGTTTAATATAGAATTAAAATCTCCACATGGTAGTCAAGGAATAGAGATAGTGTTGCTGAATGATGATAATTGTTCCATAGGTTGCTTCTTTGGAATCTTTGCTTGCATAGATGAAAGAGAAATTTATCTGGATGTCTTTCTATAGGAAGGACAATTTCAAATGCATAGCTTGTTTATTTGATTCTAATTGATCCACCTTGAGTTCATCCTCTTTGTAGCATATTATAATTCTGCCTAAAGCATGACGTTGGTGATTGGTAATGACGTTCCATTGGTGTCCAAAAATGTCCAATTTTACTAAATTTTCGAGTCTGACCTCAGTTTTTAATAATTCAAATATGAGAGGCGTTTCTCTTAAATCAAAGTCCTTTAAAGCTAATTGTTTATTGGGACAATTTATTCCATGCATATTCCACGCGAATATAGACATGGATTAAAAGATTTGGCTTGTGTTGCCCTTCCCTTTTCCCCTCTTTGATCTCCTTGTCTCTATTGTATGGAATTCAGTATTTGCTGCAGTTTCTTTAAGACCAATAGAAGTTTTAGGAATTGCTATGATATCATCTTAGATAAGGTTAATATTACTCACCTCAGAATCTCCTTCAACACTTTGCACAGTTACTGAAGTTGTGGTTAGGATGATTTGGTCATTGTTAGCTTCGGTTTGAATAACATATGTTGTGTTCAGTGTTTATGAAACTTGCTGCTTTGGTTGGCTTTATTATTACCATTATCCACCTTACCATTACTTTCACAACCTTGTCATTACCAACTAGAAGTGAAATTTGAAACAAAGATATTTACAATTATATTATATAAATAAGATTTAATATTAAAACAAGAGAAAAAAACCTAAAACTTCATTTAATCGAATACGAGCTCAACTTGCATTGACCTAAATTCTCATTTAATATAAAATCATCATCACCATCATTTAAATTCATTTCACTAAATGACATGTCAATGATGAAGGCAAATTGGATTTACGTAATTACTTGTTCTATTAATAGTCTTAGTAAACAATAAAATTACATTATTAAAAAATTACAAGAAATTATATCCAACTTTTTAATTATAATATCATATCTTTGTCGAAGCTTTAAATTGTATTAAAAAAAAATCAAATCGTTCAAAATTTTATGTTCCAATATATTCCTTTTCTTGAAATGGATGAATTTAAACGTACTATAATTATTTTCACACCCTGTTACGCTCACACACTGACCTAGAATTCGAATTGCAAACTTTATAAATCTAGAACACCATTTCCAAATTGGTCTCCCCAAGTAACTTTAAATCCTAAGCCAGCAAAAGTAGCATTATAAACAAAATAAAGTGATGATTAATTTTCAACAAGTAACAAAAGTGAAACAAAAATACCTAAATTAAGTTTGTCTCTTTGACGGATAATAATTGGCTTCCCAAAACCACCAAAAACATCTTTATAAATCTCCATATGTGAACTTAAGAGATCTTGCATCATCTCATTGGCAATAATTGTTGTAATAGTTAATAACATTCTTTTATTAACTTCAGATTTCTTTGTAAAACTTGGTCTAAAGTAGACATTAGGAATAAAAAATGTCTCAGTTGTAAACATCGTAGAGTAAAATTGGTTTTCCCATATCTCATTGATGACTGCAATATAAGGTGTGTATAACAAAAATCCTATTTTTCATATTAGCCTTGATTGCTTCCTTTGCCCTCTTCATGATATCATAAAAATAACTCACTATTGACTTTGCCTCACTATCAGCCAAAAGAAGTACCCTCATTAAAGGCTCACAAACTCGGATGATAAATTGACATTGAGAATAAAATTCACTATCTTTAAGTGTAATTATAGAAACCTTCAATCCAATATTAGACCTAGCATGTTGATATACAACTCACTTATCACTGGTAAATATTTGTCTCAAATCTTTCTTCTTCATAATAAAACACTGAAGTGTTAAGAAAATTGTTACCAATCTTGTAATAATAGGTGTTGATAGAATTTTGAAAAATAGTCTACTTTTTTTACGCTAAAAAACTACAAGTATACGAGTTGTGAATTGTAATTAGAAAGCGGATATTAATCCCATGTGGATTGATTCTTAGACACTACTTAATTTAGATCAAACTTTGTTTAAGATACGAAATTGTTTAATGGAAATAATATGAAAAATTAAATTAAAATTGAAAGAGTAACAATGAACAATAGATAATACCAAAATGCAAAAAATTAGAATTCAAGGTTTTAATGACTAAAGATCACTTTCTTCCTATCTTGTCTCCCTCCTATTTTATTAATCGAATTGTGTCTCACCTAAGATGTCCAATTATATTGACTACCCTCTCTCAAGGTGTAATTAATTGTCTCTAATCCAATTAAATGAAGTTAATTAAGCGATCTCTCAACCTACCCAATCACTCCAACAATTTAACTAGTTATTAAGCTATTCTATGGATGATCAATTAAATTAGTCGAGATCCCTCTTCTAACTAATCAATTAACGTGATGATTGTAAGTCTACAGGTTGCCAACTCTCGTTGTACAATCATACACAAATAATCTTACTCACTCTCTTGATTTATTACAAGATATAAATATAATCTACAATCATCAAAGACAACTTTCATTCAATTTAATAAAATAGGAGTTTAACAAAATAGTTCAAAAGTAATCCCTAAAAAACAAATCAGCCACTCATAGTCTCCATAATATCACCAACATTCAAATATTCCATATTAAAAAGATTAGAAGACACAAAATTGATAGAAAATTGGATAAAGAAAACCCCTTCTCTTCTCTGCCAAAATCTAGAATTTTTGGTGTTGATGTGCTATTTTCTCAATTATTGTTGTTGTTGATCCTTGAATCTCCACCTTCTTTAAGACTCTAAACTTGTATTTTGCACTCAAGGAGGCTCTTCTCTATAGAGTTATCACGTCCACCCTTATCCATGGAGGTTTAATATGTTTTATAGTCCAGAAACCCTAAAGTTTAATTGAGCCCTGCATAGTCTCTCAGATAAAATATCCCACAATCATGGGAATTGGTGACTGACGCATCGTAATGCTAGTCAAAATAAAATAATTAGACTACTACTGTAGCAGTGGTGAGTCTAAGTCGATCCCACAGGGAGTGCTCGGATAGCATATGAAATGAAATCAATTGATGTTTAAATAAAGGCATTTTTGGAATTGAAATAAAAAATAAAATGAAGCTAGACTAATAAAAAAAAATTAACGAAAACTTGTAAAAAATGATAAAAATTGGGGAATTCAGTAGGGATTCGATTTTTCGGTTCAATCTCGGCTTACACCTTAATGAAGCATAATTTATTGAATTGTTGTTCTTTTATTTCTCTTAGCAATTATCGGTCGTAGATTAACAGCAAGCTCTGTTATTCCCGATTTTTCCTTAGATCCTAGTTAATCATGAAGTGCTTGTTAATTAACCCTAGCTATCGGAAAACCTAGAATAAACTCTCTAAGTTTATCCAAACAACCGTATTATGAATCAGAAAAATAGACCAATCTAGGCAATAATCACACAAGCCCAGATTAGTTAACCTATGTTATGTTATCTTTAATGATTCAGAACCATTAGTTGCTACACATGAATCAGGAATATAACAATTACGTATTACAGGAGATGCTAGCAATGAATTTTCATGAAAAACAATTCAATAGAGCATTAGAATCATCATCATTCAATACCCAATCTAATAAACATAAGAAAACATAATCAATTTCTAATGAGAGAAAGAAACTAAAAAAATAAAAAATGCTTAACCTAGGTTTTCGGCGTCAATGTCACCTTAGAGTCGGTACCGGGACGTTTAGCCCTTTATGAGACTCTCCCAAAAAAATGCTTCAGTTCCTATTGATATCCCTATCGAAAACCCTATGGTTCTTCACTCAATACCAAGCTTGTTATTCCTATCTATTATTCATCGATGTAAAAAATAAACTTCAAAGTTTTTGGTCCACCTAGACTATTCATGTTTCCGCTCTCTTCTCTTCCCTGTTTCTGCCACCACTTTACTCCTTTCTCACTATAGCTTGATAGGACAAATAAAGTTGGGGGTTTTTTGGTCCAATGCTCCTGTTCACTCCCCTCTGCCGTCTCCACTCTTCTTCTTCTACTGTAGCATGATTTTGACAATTTAATTGGAGAGGTTGCAAAACCATACCTACTGTTCATGTAAAAACCCTTGTGAATATGTTTTTGCCAAAACGTCGACGTGTCCCGCTCCTTCTTTGGCTGTGCATCATCATTTTATTCATGCTTTTGCTCCTCTTCCACGTTGTTTTGCTTCATTTGGTGTTGTGTTTTGGCTGGATTTGTCGTGACTCCCCTTACGTTATGTTTTCTCCTGGCCATTTGCATTTTTGCCCCTTCATATTGCTCTGTCATTTTACTCCTTATGCTTCCAATATTTTTCTGCCATTTTTTGCTTCATTCCAGCTGCTTTATTTTTTTTATTAATCTTTTACTTGTATTCCATCATTAAATGTACATGTTAGGAGCACAAAATGAGTAATTAAACACAAATATAGGAATAAATTCAAATGAAATAATATATAAAATATAGCAAAATCCATTCATATCAATTGGCATGATTCCCACTATCGTAGGATCTTGCACCATAAAGCTTCTTCTTCTCTTCTCCCCTTTTGGTCATTAGTTCAATCTCCAAGTTGCTCAATCTTCGTTCCTGAATAAAAATGATCAATTCTCACCCTAAATTAACATCAAACATAAAAGAACAACAATGAAGATTCAACTAAACGAAAACATACAAAATGAATCCTAAAATGAAATAATAATAAACTATTATGCAAGAAACATATGCCAAATACTTAGAAAAACATTGACTAATGCACAACTATCAACTTCCCCTTACTTAAATCTTTTCTTGTCGTCAAGCAAAAGAAATACCACCAATTAATTGCATCACTTCATTTTCACAAAGATCAAAGCATACAATTCCTTAAAGTTTAGCCAACTCAAATATCAAGTTACTACACATATTATGACTACTTTTCATTAATGTACATAAGCAAACTCAATAAATGGCACCATCACTCAAAGATAAGTATCGATGCAATATGAATCTTCCTCATGATTTCACTCATTTGTCTTTAGTGTTTGATGGATAGTGTTTCACTTAAACTTCCTATAGGAAACTATACTACTATAGGCTTGTTAATATACTAATTCTCCTCTATAATAATTGCATGCATAAATAGATCAAAAGGACTTGTTTATCATTGTAGTGTGACAAGGGTGGGTAAAGAAGATAAAGGGTTTAACACAAGCATTCGTAAAGTACAAAGCACGTAAAAGGGATAACAAAACATAACTCTGAGATACTTGTGTAACTATGCTACTACTCTGCACTTATTGATGCTACTCAATTGTTCTTTTTTTCTTTTCTTTTCTTTTTCTTTTCAACATTTTTTTCATTTTTGTTTCTTTTTCTCAATACATGGAAGAAGCTATGAATAAAGTAACAACTATATGCAATGTGATTCACAAGCAGAAGTATCCTTAACTCATCTCGGTAAAAATTTTCACAACGATCCCAACTAATGTTCTACTAAATACTCTACTAAGCTCGTGAATGGGTAGGTTAATGGGGTTTCAGATTTTAAAATTTTTGGGTATTTTCGAGAATCAAAAGGTTAAGGTTCGACGGGGGTAGCAAGGGATAAAAAAAGGGTAGGTCATTTAAGCCAAGAGTTAACACAAAAAAGGAACTTATTCATCTTTATTAAGTATGCATCCAGTAAACTCAAACCGATTCAAAGAAAATTTTGAAGATAATAACCTAAGGAAGCATCACACATCAAAGAAATAAAATGAATATGGATGGATTCATATGGCTCAATCCTCACATTGGCTCAAATGATCATTCATTATTCATCTCTACACTACCTTATCACTCAAATGTCAAATTGTGAGTAAGCTTATGTAACCAACTACTTTTTATCACTCTGCATGGTTCACTCTTTATTCAAGTAACCTAATCTAATTTCAAACATGCATTCAATCTAATTCTAACTAGCATGAAAGAATATCATGGCAATACCAATCAAAATAATTCAAATGCGGTTTGATCGCTTAACACACAACGATATGATATGCCTAAGCATGCATCCTGTTTAACAAAATAAAAATAGTGATTAAAACAAGGCAATTGAGAAAGTCAACGTCACCTTCCCATACCTAAAGATCACATTGTCCTCAATGTGACAAGTCAACCACCAGATACGAAAAAATGACATTAAACCAAACAAAAGAAATCAAACCAAACAAAAGAAAATGATGACAAATTAAATAAAAGAAATTAAACCAAACAAAAGACATTAAACTAAAAAAAGAAATCACACAAAACAAAAGATATTAAACCAAACAAAAGAAATAAAACAATGTAAAAGTTTAGGGTAAGAAAAGCTTTTGAGGATTATGGTGGCGACGGTGTTAGCGAAAGAGCTTTAAAATTGTTCCTTTGAAAGAACTTGAGGAATTTCTTCTTCAAGTATCACTGCTTTTTGTGGACTTGCCTCATCTGGGTTTAGAGCTTGTTGATTTGTGATATCATTTACTACTAATTAGAGGCCATCTGGTTGAGGATTTGTTGAAATCGGTCGACCTTCACTGGTGCACTTGATTCCTCCTCCACTGCTTCTTCTTGTAGCTCTGGTATCGCTTATGAAGTGGAGGGTTGGGAAGTAGCTGTATGCTTGCCCTTCCTTTTCTTCACTGTAGTATGCGCCTGAGGATTTTGAAGCTCCATAGAGTGGAACTCCAAAATCTCAAAGCACTTCGAATAAGATATGCCATATATATTATATTGATTTGTTCGCACATTCTCCATATTAAAGTTATAAAACAAAGCCAAAGTAGAAGAAATATGAGACATGAAAAAATAAAAACTCTTCTTATTCACAACACTCACTATCAATCAAAAAATCCCATAAGGTGTATTAATTTTTATTTTTCAATCCATGCACCAAAGAAAGAAAAGTTCTTTTGCCGAGCATTTATTACTTTCAGTTTTATTAATCATCGTTAAGCATATAAATTTATGCAAAAGCAAATGCTAGGCACTTCGGATTAAAGTGTTCTGTGCTTTGTGAGAGTCAAAAGTTGCTTCACCTGTTAGAGCATTCCAATAATTATCGACATCAAAGTCATCGTGATAATCTAGAATTTTTGTATTTGACAAATTGAAAATTTTATGAATGACATGATAATCAAGTTTATAAATATCGCCAGCTAACCTAAACCAAAATACATCCATTTTAGGGTTATAACATACTGTAGTGAAAAACTCCATATTTATCGTAGGGTAAATAGGCACATCATAACGAATGAATATATTCCAACCTATGTTTGCAGCTAGTCACTCAACATTCTGTCGCACTCCTATGGTTTCTAATAATTCAAAATCAAATTAACAAGGAGTGATCAATTCCCTATTTCTAAGGTCTTAGAGATGTATACCTTCTTCCTCCAAATAAATTCGAAATGGGGCATGAAATGTTGCCGCCAAATTAGGTTTATCTTCACCAGAGACTTGAAGGCGAAATTTGTTGATTGGTTTCTAAGTTACCATCTTCTTTGGTGCCATTGGAAGAAGAAAACCTGCAAAAATAAGAAAGGGATGAACTCGTTTTTTAGAGAGAGAGAGCAAAAATCTTACCCAAATCTTTGTGTTTTTGAATGATTAATGCATGGTAAGAGTACAGGATTGAAAGATTTATGAAAAGAGATGAAGAAAATACCAATAATCTAGAATAAGATGAATTATTTCTGAGAATGAGAGAGTGGGTATTGTAGGTTAGAGAGGGAGTGTGTAAAAATTTTAAGAGTGAATGAAAGAAGAAGAAGGGGAGAGAAATTTAAATTTTCCCTTATGAGAATACCCTCCATTCCCACGATCTTGGGATTTCTCTCTAGAAAATTTTTGGAGAGATTTCCCACGGTTTTCGGAATCATCCAATTTCCACGATTGTGGGATGGGGTAATTCTTCCACTTCTAAACCTTTTCCCAAGTCTAACATGCATTCTTATTAATCCTATAACCTACAAACACATCAAATTAATATTATCAACAAGAAATTTGAAGAGAAAATAAGTTAAAATTCAACCAAATTCTAAAGAAACATAAATCAAACTCAAATCAAACCTAGTCATAATTGAATAAATCAAACACGCAGATAAACAAAGATGATCAAAAGAAAGTAAAATTTCATAGGTTGCCCCCTATGCAATGCTTCTATTAACATTTGTAGCTCGACTCTCCTTTTATTTTTTTATATTCATGGTGGCACAAAAATATGGTGCAGTAATAGTGCAGAAACTGATCTCAAACTCTACACTTGAGCTACCCTAGTATGAATTCACCTTCCTTGTTCTTTTCCTTTCTTTTCCTTCTCCTACATGATCGTTTCTTTCTGAGTGCATTCCTAGGGTCCTCAATATCTTCCCATCCTTCTCAGAGTTCAAGTTCCTTGATATTTGTTGGGGGTAAAAGAGAACGATAGTCTTTCTTTGACACCTTGAATGTTAATTGCTCCTTTCTTACTCTCAGTGTTTGTTCAACCCCATCAACGTCAGTGATCGAATGAGACATAACTAGGAATAGTCGCCTAAGAACCATAGGGGTTTTTGCATCTTCTTTAATATCCAGTATGTAGAAGTCTGTAGGGAAGATGAATCTATCAATTTGAACTTGCACGTTCCTAATAATCCCTTTGGCTAATGCACTATTCTATCAACCGTTTTCACTAATATCTTAGTGGGCTCTGGCTCTCCTAACCCTAACTTCTAACTAAAAATGTTGGGCATCATCTTGATACTAGCTCCCAAATCTGCAAATGCCCTAGGTATGCTAACTCCATTTATACTGAAAGGAATGAAGAAGTCCCTTAGGTCTTCTTTCTTTTGTGCTATGTTAGGGATGCCTCCTATTATGTGCTCTTTCACCTCTTCCTTGACCGATTCCTTTAATGTAAGCTTTGTTTGAAGTTGATTCGTTATATCCTTAATCTTGTTTGACTCAGCCTCCTTTAAATTCCTCACTGCCTTATTTGCAAATAACTTCCGCTGAGCAAAAATAGGATATGGAAGTCCTTCTAAGTGAGAAAGTAAGTGAGACGATCAAGGGTAATGTTAGGATTGCCTCCTTTTATGTGCTACTTTGCCTCTTCCTTGACCAATTCCTTTAATGTAAGCCTTTTTTAGATTTGATTCATCATATCCTTAATCTTGTTTGAGTCAACCTCCTTTAAATTCCTCACTGCCCTACTTGTAAATAACTTTTGTTGCGCAAAAATTGGATATGGAAGTCTAGGTTAAGGCTTCTTGATTGTCTCACTTGGAAGGACTTCCAAAACTATTTGTCCTTCTCTCTTGTCTTTGTCTTTCTTCTCATTTTCACTTTCCTTGTCCTTTATCCAAGTGATGGCCATGATTCATTCCTTCGAGTTAACCTTAGTATTATTCAGTAGGCTACTTGCATTTCTAAGAGATAAAGCGTTAGTGAGTTGAGCTACCTGAACCTCCAAATTATGGATAGATGGGGTATGATTCTTCACAATCTGGTCGAATTTCGTTTCCATCCTCTTCTGACTTTCCTCCTGACTAGTAAACATCCTCTTCTAATTCTCCTCTTGAGCTGCCAGTTTTGGACCCCAAAACTTCTATCATTTTGTCTATTTTACTCTCCATTGATCCAATTTGATCTTACTGAAATCCTAGAAGTCCTTGTGGTCTCACTTGGCCACTTACATTGTCATTACTCTAAGAAAAATTTAGGTGGTTTTTCCACCTTAGATTATAAGTATTTGAGTAAGGTCGTTACCTCTTTGTGGTTGGCGTAATTAATTTACCTATTTAATACCACCGGATCCTAACAAAAAACACTAAACTGATCTGTAATTTTTCTGACTGTACAACTCATATTATACTTGCATCGCCTAAGTTGTAGAGCAAGATGCTCCTTGCATGTTGTTCAACTTCTTCATAAGGGTCGTCACTTAAGCCTACAAAGTAGTAACAGATTCAATAGGTATCATACCTTTTTGGTTCTTCTATCCCTGTCTGCTCCTCTTGCTTAACCATATGCAACTGTTGCTTGCCAACTCCTCTAAAAGGTCATGAGTCGCTTCAATAGTCTTCCTCATCAATGAACCTCCAGTAGCTACATCAATAATTCCTCTCGTGCTCGGATTCATACCATTGTAAAACATTTGTAGCAGGAACTCCCTCGGAAGGTTGTGGTGGGACAACTTCTTTGGGATTCTTTAAATCTCTCCCAAGCTTTATAGAGAGATTCCCTATCATTCTACTGAAAATTTGTTATCTCCTTTATAATTCTTATTGTCTTTGTCAACGAAAAATACTTCGCGAGGAATACCTGAGCTAGCTGCTCCCAAGTAGTAATCTGCCCTAAGTTGAGCAAGTTATACCATGCATTCGCCCGATCTTTCAAATTGAACGAAAACAATCTCAGCTTTATTGCATCATCGAACATTCCGTTGAATCAAAAGTGTTACAAATCTTCAAAAAATTGGCAATGTGGGCATTCAGATCCTTGTTGGATATCCCATAGAATTGCACATTATTCTGTAAAATCTTAAGCACTGTTGACTTTATCTTGAAATTGTTGGCTTGAACCACTGGCCTCGCAACTCCTTGAGGATTGAATCTTGGCCTCATGAAGTCCATCAGTGTTCTCTCAGCTCCTCCTCGCTCTCCATCTTTAGCCATATCTCTTTGTATATTCTCTTGAAGTTTCACTCTTCTTATCTCTCTTTCGTGTCTTTTGATATCAGGAAACTCTGCTTCACCAACTTCTATTGATCTTCACGTGCTCCTTATGTTAATGCAACTGCAAATACACAAGGAAAAGTAGCAAAAATCTCCTAAATCAAAGCAATCTAAACTAAACAAGATGTTAAACACACAATCCCCGGCAATGACATCAAAAACTTGTTGATTGAATTATGCAAAACAGTCTACTTATTTTACGCTAAAAAATCACAAGTATATGGGTCGTGACTTGTAGTTACAAAGAAAATATCAATCCCATAAAGATTGATGCCTAGACACCACTTAATTTAGATTAAACTTTATTTAAGAAATGAAATAGTTTAATGGAAATAATCTGAAAAATTAAATTAAAATTAAAAGACTAACAACGAACAATAGACAATACCGAAATGCAAAAAATTAGAATTCAAGATTTTAATGACTAGAGATCACTCTCTCCCTATCTTGTCTCCCATTTATTTTATTAATCGAATCGTGTCTAACCTTAGATGTCCAATTATATTAACTACCCTCTCTCAAGGTGTAATTAATTGTCTATAATCAAATTAAATGAAGTCAATTAAGCAATCTCTCAACCTACCTAATCACTCAACCAATTTAACTAGTTATTAAACTCTTCGAAGGTTGATGAATTAAATTAGCTGAGATCTCTCTTCTAACAAATCAATTAACGTGATGATTGTAAGTCTATAGGTTGCCAACTCTCGTTGTACAATCCTATACAAATAATCTTACTCACTCTCTCGATTTATTACAAGATATAAATATAACCAACAATCATCGAAGACAACTTTCATTTAATTCAATAAAATAGGAGTTTAAAAAATAGTTCAAAAGTAATCCCTAAAAAATCAATTAGCCAGTTATGGTCTCCATAACATCATCAACATTCAAATATTCCATCTTACAAATATTAGAAGTGATAAAATTGATAGAAAATTGACTAAAGAAAACTTCTTCTCTTCTTTTCCAAAATCTAGAATTTTTAGTGTTGATGTGCTATTTTTGTAAGGCACCAAAATATGCCCTAGTTGGAACGATGCATGATTATGAAAGTGCATATGAGATAGGAGTAAAAATTGTGTTACGATTTGAACGTGAAAGGTATATGACTTGAATTTTGGTATTGATGGACTATAGTTAGTAAATTGGGATTAATTAATAGCATTAGAGAATTGAGGTATTTAAATGTATATTTGGACTAGGAAAATTTTCAAGCGGCAAGTTAGGTTGGTACATGAAAATTAGAATGATTAAGCCTATGAGTTAGTGACATGTGGCATAGCTAATACATTG
>JAOSBO010001232.1:0-13863 GCA_027563915.1 Erythroxylum rotundifolium | reverse complement strand
GGGGGAACGTAGTCATAGGATAGAATAGAGGAAAGGGTATAGGGGGAGGTATGTAGAAGAGTAGGGCAATCATAGTCGGCTAGGTAAGAAGGTGGGTGGATCTTGTGGAGCAGCGAATGGGTTGAGAAGGTGGTGATGGAGGAGGAATAGAGCTTATGGAGGAAGATGGTGAGGAAGGGGAAGGAGAAATGGTTAGTTCAGTAGAAAAAATAGGGAAATCTGAAGATGATAGGTCAATAGATGTAGGAGAGAAGAGACTAGGTAAATTAAGAGGAGGTAAGGTCTCATCTGGAGGGGTTGTGAGGAAAGGAAACTTATCTTCATAGAAGATAACATCTCTATACATAAAAAATTGTTTGCCACTTAGGTCAAATAGCTTAGAGCCCTTAGCACCTGTAGCAAAGCCAAAAAACACACACTTCCTTGTTCTAGTGTCAAACTTGCCTCCGTTGGCTTCTTTACTAGAAGCAAAATAGAGACAACCAAATACTTTCAAAAATTGTAAGTCGGGATAGAATAGGGTGTTTTATAGGATAAAAGTGGAGTGGGAACTCGGTTTATCAAGTAAACTACATGAAGAATACAATTAGACAAAAATTTTGTGGGAAGATTAGCTTATAGTTTTAGTGCTCTGGCAACATTTAGAATAAGTTGATGCTTCCTCTCCACTCTCCCATTTTGTTATGGTGTTTCCATACAATATGTTTCATGTCAAATTCCCTTCACCTAATAGAAAATTGTCATTGCAAATTCAATCCCATTCTCACTTCAAATGCATTTAATTTTCTTGTCAAATTACCTTTCAACATAGGTACAAAACCCTTTTAATAGTTCTTTGGTTTCAACATAGGTATAAAACCCAGGTTATTCAATTGTGATCATCTATGATAGTCAAAAAGAACTTGTAACCAAGGTAGGAGGGCGTGTGATAGGGACCCCATATATCAACATGAATTATGTCAGAACAAGCAAAAGCAAAAGATTTATTAGAAGGAAAGGGTAATTTCCTTTGTTTAGTGCAGTGAAAAACATCACATTGTTCAATGAAGTGAAAAATTACAAAAGGGTCAATTTTATATAGACTTTACAATCTTTGATTAGATAAATGGCCCAATTGCTTATGCCAAAGATGTTTTGGATGTGTGATGGTACTGCAAACAAGATGACTGGGGTCCTGAGTAGATGGAGTAAGGTGATAAAGTTCACAAATTTTCCTAGAAAAACCAATCGTCTCTATTGAACTGGTGTCCTGAATATAGCATAAGGTAGATGTGAAGGTTAGCTGAAAAAGACCAGAGGTAGTGAGTTTACTGATATAGATTAGGTTAAAAGAAAAACTAGGCACAAACAGAACTTCAGTAAGAGTGAGAGAGGAGATTTTTATAGTTCCTATATGTGTTACCAACACAAAAGCTCCATTTGGTAATCTAATATTTAACAATAAGTCTTTGCGTGTACCTTATGTATGACTACAAATGGTATTAACCTGAGTAGCAATAATTCCTTTTCCTTTTAATTCTCTTCTTTCTATAGCAGCTGGATTAGTTGACCATATTATTCAGCATTTAAGCTATAAATAAAGCTGTCTTGGGAAGCTTCTCTACTAACTAATTAGGAATCCATCTCAGAGGGGAAAACATCCAAGTTAGTCTTGACTTAGTTGATAGCTTTAAATTTGTTCCGGTTGTGTTCTCTGATAGAGTAGTTGTTTTGGTTGGTTGTTGTGAAATTAGGTGGAAAACTATGTTTGTGGTAGCACTTAGATTCTATTGTCTGACTTAGCATAAAATGCTTGAGGTTCAATAGTAGGAGTAGATAGGGTTGTCTGTGAGGAAATATTTAGCTTCCTTTCATGTTGAGCAACCATGGCAAAAAAACTTTTTGATATTGGGTAAATTACCATGATGTGTGACTTCATGGTAGAATAAGATTCATTTATTCCTCTAAGATTGTAAAATCACCATCTTGATAGTTTTTTGTAGTAGTTAAAAGATTACAAGAACATTGAGGTTCATATTTGCACCTAGGTAATGGTCTAAGGTTGAAGAACTCATCCTATAGCATCTTAAGGTGAGTATAGTATTCTGAACTGAGAGTGATCCCTGTCGAAAGCTATAGATTTCTTCTTGCAAATTTGATATTCTAAATGAATCAACTTGTGAAAATCTCCCTTCTATGTCCTTCCATATATCTACTGCTGAGTCAAACAAAGTAACACTCTGTGCTATTGAATCTATCACAGATCGTAAAAGCCAAGAGAGCACCATAGTGTTACACCTTTCCCAATAGATAAAAGAGGGTCATCTTTATCAAGCATTAGAATAGTTCCCTCGATAAATTTAAGTTTGTTTTTGGATAATAAGGCCATCTGAATTGATCTTGCCCATAAGTGATAATTGGTTCTTGTCAAAAGGGTTGAGACTAGGACGAAGGAAGGATTTTCATTGGGATGTAGATAGTAGGGGCTTATTAGATGGTCTTCTGGTCTTAAACGATTTTGATTGTGATTTCCTTGATTTGTAGTGATGCTGGCATAGGTGGGGCCAGACATGATAAAGAAAACAAAGAAGATGAAGAAACAATGAAGGACAAAAAATATCATGACAGAAGACAGAGGAGCCAAAGATGTGGTTCTGATACCATATTGAAACACAGAAGAGTCGAAAAAATATTTCTAGCTTAACATTGTATTAATGAATAATGTGCCTTTTATAGGCTCTGGGTACATGTCTGTTGTAACAAACTAATAGAAGAAGATTTTGGCATTTGAGTAAATAAAAATAAGTAGAAAACAAAATAATAAAACTGAACTTGAGCCAAAAAGATTTATTCTAGAGTCTGGACCATATGGGATGAGTCTGGACCATACCATAAGAGGTCAGACCAGTGTAGTTAAAAAAGGGTAGAGGGCAACCCGGACCGGTCCAAACTTAGCTAGGTTTAATCTTCAACATAAGAGGAGTCTGTATATGAAGACACCTTCATTAACATCGCCTTTAACACATCCGAGTCGAGAAGGCCAAGCTTGAACTTCCACTAACTCCAGCGAAGAGACATTGCTATGAGCCTATGTTTGTTGATGACATTCTGAGCCACTAGCAACTACACAGTCGATTTTCATTTTTAAGTTAAACATATTTGTGTGTATGTGTGTGTGCGTGCGTGTGTGTCTATATCTGTATGTGAGTGTGTGTGTGTCCATATATATATATGTGAATAATAATATGTAGAGAACTCTCTTAGATTTGTTTGTTTGTGCTCATTTAGGTTTTGCATGTGCTTTGGAGTTTGTGCATTTGTATACATAATTTAAATTTAACTCTTAGTATAATAATTCATAATTATTAAACTAGTAAAAACCAACCACTTCAAATATAGCGAGATAATAAATTTAATTTAATTCGTATTTTTCTTAATGTATTTAATTTTTTGATTAGAAATAATTAATTGTAATTAACAAGCATGTGTCAGATCTTTTAAGTCATTTATGTTTGTTTATAGAATTATTTTAGTATTATGATATTATCTCTTCTTCTTCTTCTTCTTCTTTATCTCTTCTTATTTTATCTACTTGATTTCATAAAGTAAAAACATGATGTCACTTTATTATTTATGTCGTTGGAAATATTTAATTTGATATGAATTACTTATTAAAATAATTTATGATGCCTTTTATATTTTAGAATTATTGGTTTTTGCGTTTAATTTTAACTTGAATGTATAATGTATTATAAATTTACAATTAAGAATAATTTCATACATTACTAATTTGTGATTTATTCGAATGCAGTAGAATAAGTTGATGCAAATATTTTGGATGAAAGCGTAGTTTGCAAGTCTTTATATAATGTTGAAGAATTTTGAACTTTTCACTATGATGAGACACAACCTCTTTCAGAAATACAATTTTGACTTTTATTGTTATTTTAAGTTTTATATTAGAATCAGATTTAGTTTGAATAATTAAATTTTATTTATTATTAATTCATTATATAATAATAGACATTGGTGTATTTTTCAATAAAATATTTTATTTTTACTTCTTTTTTATTATATACTTGTTTTATAATGGTTTAATACTAGTTGAATGTTTAAACCTTAAATCTTCCTTTTGACCTGTTTGATGTTCGGTCTGATTTTAAAACAAGAGAAATAAGTTATTAATATATCACTTTATTAATAAACTAGCCCTTAATGTTTAAAATAAGTAAAAAATATGGTATAATCTATAATTATGTTCAATTCATCTAATAGTTTAAATATCTATATCAGAAAAAAAAGTATATATTTCCAACTTAAGTAATGAGATGGTATATGATGAGATACGGATAAATGAGATAATGAAATTGGACAATCTATGCATTTCCAACTACTTAACTTGACATACCAACATATTCTAAGTGGAGTTAATGTTGAAGATCAACCCCAGCTTATAAAAGCCCAATCCATTTTATCTAAAGCCAAGACAATGGAAGCTTCTCAACTAATGTGGAAGGAAGATATTTGGTAAGAGAAAATTGTAGAAGGATGTAGAAAGTAGATTTTTTAAAGAGAAGTGTGTAGAATGTGGTAATAATGTATGGCTAGGATTATTTCTCAATTTAATATTTTTATGGTGT
The DNA here is from genome assembly GCA_027563915.1 of Erythroxylum rotundifolium. Classification (NCBI taxonomy): domain Eukaryota; kingdom Viridiplantae; phylum Streptophyta; class Magnoliopsida; order Malpighiales; family Erythroxylaceae; genus Erythroxylum; species Erythroxylum rotundifolium. Next base: position 9,244 of record JAOSBO010001232.1, on the reverse strand, counting down.
AGATTGCATGATGAGGACTATAAATACCCTCCTTTGCATTTGAGTTAGGCGTCCTCTAAAAAAAAAAAAGTCTTTGCATTGAGTGTGAACTATGACCTTCCTATTGAATGTCTATTTCTCTTCAAATTGGAAGTGATCTTTGGAAAGTGTTGTAGTGTTTTTTTTATGGGTATAATACAAGTAATTTGTTTACTTTTACTCTAAATTTTACTCAATAATTGATATCAAAGCAGGACAGCCAGGGATTGTTCTTGGTGGAGCTATCTTGAGTCGTGAGGAGTTTAGTACTCTGCAAGTTTGTTAGTGAAGCTTGTTTGGTATAATCAAAGTCTGGCTGGCATGATGGGTGACCTTCCAACAGTTGGAGGAATCAAGAAGCTCAACAAAAAAAACTACAACACGTTGGCAACATGTGTGAAGTCCTACTTAAAAGGTTAGGACCTTTAGAAGGTTATCAGTAGTGGTGAAGTTACACAACCAGCGACAGAAGATGTCAATGGCATCAATGGCATCTTGCAGAAGATGTCAATGGCATCTTTCAAAGACGAATGATACAAGACTACAACTTCTAAAAAATGACCTGCTAGTGATGGCACAACATGACATGACAATTGCTCAATACTTTCACAAGGTGAAGTCGATATGCTGTAAAATTTCAGAGTTAGATCTGACAGCTCCTATTATGGAAACCAGGATAAAGAGAATAATTATCCATGGTCTAAGACCCGAATATCTAACGTTTGTTGCTGCTGTATAGGGATGGCCGACACAACCATCACTTGATGAGTTTGAAAATTTGCTTGCAGGTCAAGAAGCTATAGCCAAGAAAATGGGAGGAGTCTCACTGAAGGGAGAAGAGGAAGCACTCTACACCAGAAAAAATAGAGGTCCTTTTACATGGTATACTAGTAGTAGATCTAAAAAGAATGGTGACAAGGTGAAAATTCACCAAGAAAACGGAGGCTCTCGTCTAAGGGGAGCTTCCAAAAATTGAGGTAATAGTACAAAGTTCAATGGCGAGTGTTACAACTATAGGAAGATGGGCCGCATGGTGAAAGATTGTTGGACCAAGTAAAAGTATATTGAAAGTAATACTACTACTTCCAACTTTAAGGAGAATAGTGAAAATGGTTGGGATGTTGAACCGTTATTTGCTATAAAACAAGAAGAATTAGCTCTCACAGTAACAACACCAGCACACATTAACTATAAGAATGATTGGATTATAGATTCGGGCTGCTCAAATCATATGACAGGTGATAAACAAAAGTAGTAAAACCTGTCTGAATATAAGGGAGGACGTGTGGTGGTGACAACCGACAAGTCAAAGTTACCAATAACTCACATCGGTAAGATGATAGTTACTCCTTGATATAATTCTAACCAAGTGCCACTTCAAGATGTTTACCACGTCCCAGGAATGAATAAAAACGTACTATCTGTGGCTCAATTAACATCATCAAGCCACTATCTGTTATTCGGTTCCCAAGACATGAAGGAGTATCGTGACCTCAAAATCTCAAAAACTCTAACATTGGAGGGGCGACGATTAGAGTCAGTTTACATAATCTCAGCAGAGTCTGTATATGTTGACAGGCCAAGAAAAAAAGAAATGACAGATCTATGGCATATGCGGTTAGGTCACGTTAGCGATTCCAAGCTAAGTGTGATGGTGAAGAAGTCGATGCTTAAGGGACTTCCTCAACTAGAAGTGAGAACAGACACGGTCTTTGCGGGATGCCAGTATGGTAAAGCACATCAATTACCATACGAGGAGATGAAGTTTAAAGCAAAAGAACTGTTAGAGTTAGTTCACTATGCTGTGTTCAGACAAGTTAAGCAACAATCAATTGGTAGTATGCAATAGATGGTGACATTCATTGCTGACTTCTCCAGGTATGTGTGTGTTTTCCTTATGAAAGAAAAATCTAATAGATTCTCAAAGTTTAAAGAGATCAGAGAGTCAGGTGAAGGAGAAGTAAGATCCGTTGCTTACACACAAACAATGGAAGAAATTATAGCTCAAGTGAGTTCTCTCAATACCTAAGGGAATGCCAAATACATCATTAGTACACTTGTGCCATCGTGTCATAACAGAATGGTGTAGCAGAAAGAAAGAACAGACATCTTGCAAAAATTTGTCGAAGTATGCTACATGAAAGAACGTACCAAGAATGTTTTAGGTTGAAGCAATAAGGACTGCAACCTTTGTTATCAACAAACTTCCCCAAACAAGGTTAGGATTTGTTTCACCCTTTGAGAAACTATGCAACATGAAACCTATAGTTAGCTACTTTTGCGTATTTGGCTGTGTATGTTATGCATTTGTTCCTGATCATTTACGAAGCAAGTTTGATGAGAAAGTTGTTAGATGTATCTTTATGGGATATGATAGCCAGAGGAAGGGGTGGAAGTGTTGCGATCCAATGAGTGGAAGATGCTACACTTCATGAGATGTGGTATTCGATGAAGCATGTTCTTTGATGTGAGCAAAGGAGGTGAGCTAGCTATGCCAGTTGGGCCCATGACCAGAACAAGGACTAAGAGACTTAAGGAGGCTCTCCATGCGCATATGGGCTATCTTTTGGAGAGGATGAAGGAGTCCAAGCCTATTAGAGGAGAGCTTTATGGATGTCAGCCTACATTGATCCATCTAACTTAAATCCTTGGACCGGATACACTTGGGACAAGAAGACAAGAAAACTTGGGCTAATTTTAGTCCATCATTTAAGCCCAAGGAGCATAGGCGCCGGACATGTGTTCATTAATTTGGACATGGGCTATTTTATTCACTTAAGCCTATAATCAATCTCTTTTATTTATTTTTAAGTGTAAGACACTTTTGGGCCAACCCATGTTTAAGCCCAAGTACTTATTATTAAGCTTAGGTATAAATAGGCTCATTAGGGTTAGAAGAGGGGAAATTTTTTGACTCATTATTCTATTGTTGCCGTCGATTTCATTGTGAGAGAAAATCGTTTCTCTTGTTCTTGTTACCTTTCGAATCTTCTTCGCTTATCAATTGATTTTCCAATTATGGCGTGTTGATAGTTCCTTTTTTTCTGGGTTAGTTTTGATCATCTGGATTGCTTGGAACAAGTTTCCAAGAGGTGTCTTAGAGATTAGCCTTACGTATCCCTTAGTTAGTTTTCCAATTTACTGTTCATTGGTACTGTTCATCACGTACTGTATATTGGTACTATTCATCTGTACTGTTCATCGTGCACTTTTCATCGGGTACTATTCATTGTGCATTTCGTGGAGCGCGGCATTCTTGGTGGTCCTCAGAGAAGGAGATGTTGCCAGACTCAAGAGAATTTGGAGATAAGCTACATCAAAAAGCAGGGGAGCATACTATTCAACTCTAACCAAGTTCAAACGAATTAGGAGATCTAAACAATGATGATGTTGAAAAAAGAGTGACTCAGAGTCCTTGGCAATCTGGTGTGTATCAACAACCAAACAAAGAAGATGGCCTAGTGAAAAAGAAGAATCAACTCCACAATCTCAACTCCGAAGGTCAATAAGAACACGAAGGCCAAATCCGAAATACTCCGATGCAACAATAGTTAAAGAAGCAACTATAATAAAGCCTGAGATGTTTTGATAGGATGATTAATTTTCAATATTTTGATTTCTAATTCCCTTTTTGTTGGGTACAGAGTGAGTTCAACCTAATGGACTTACTCATCTTTTGTTATTAGAAAGTTTTGAGGATTCTTGGAGCTGATTAGGAAGTAAAAAATTATGAAATGGACAGATAAGGAAAAAGATACAAGCTATTAGAAAATAAGTGTCTAAGTGTGGGCACGTGCAAGGAAAAGAAAAGCCAATCTGATTTCAAAACAGATTCGTTCCATCAAGATCTTTATGATTTTGGGAATCAAGTGTTGCCTTATTAAAGGGGACCTATAACCTAAATATGAAGGGATGATATTTACTGATTACGATAAGATAACGGAGAGAGAAGGTCGAAAAGGATTAAAAACATATACTGTTCACGTATATTGAAGCTTTTGTTTTTGGTTTTTGCAGATAGTTTTCTTGTCAGTTTTTTTTGGTTTTAGGCTAGAATTTTCGTACTTTCAGAAAAGACCAGGGATGGAAACTTTATCTTTTGTTATTCTTCTATTTGTTCTTACTTTTGTTATAAGTTGTTAAACTTTTCTTCTTAGTTAAAGGGAATCGCATTATCATCTCGCGTTATCATCTGGTATGGTAAGATTTCTAAATAAAGTTTATTTCATTGATGAATATTAAGGGTCTTTCGAATTACTTTTCCTGATTGAATTGATTGATTTCTAGGGTGTATAACTAGGGATTGATTTGTTTAATTTATAGCTAGATTGGTAGGATGTGACATTTAGTCTTGCTAATCAAAAATGGTAAATAGGATTATCATCTTAACTAGATTAAATGCATGTTGTACATTTGTTGTCTTGTTCATTGGTTTCTTAGTTCTTAAAGCTATTAATAAATTAAACTTAAGATCGTATCTAAGTTGTTGACTTATAAGAATGTTTACACAATACATGTTTCTATTCATTTAATCTTAAGAGAAAACACCCCCAATGAATGTTTATTAATGGATTGAGTTTTATATCGAGAATCCATATTAGTTTGATAACGCTGGTGACCCAAAATCGAGATTTGTTTATTGAATTTCTAGATTTGAATATTTTTTATTTTTCAATTTCAACCAATTTTAATCTCTTTCAATTATGTTAATTCAAACCCCTACCACTTTGTTTTAGTTTTCAACTCATATAACAATTGTCATTAGAATTCCTAATGGGAATGATATCAACTCTTCGCTAACTACGTTTTCTTTTATTGCTAGAGTTGGTATTAATTTGGTTGCAGGTGACATTAGTACCAAATTTTGACACCATTGTCAGGGAACTTCTTAACAGTTTATGTATGTTACATGAGTAGACAAGACAACTAAATTTCAATTTGAAGAAATTGGAAAGAATGGCTGTGGATCGCACTCTTCGTGAACCAGTCGCGCACATGGACACTCAATAGCCCCACTGCATCAACTTTCCCAATTTAGTAGACAACAACACTTTTGAATTAAAATCTGCACTGATCCATTTATTGTCGATTTTCAAGGGTTTATTGGGAAAGGATCCTTACAAACATTTGAAAAAGTTTGACATGGTTTGTACAGATATGAAGACAACAAATGTGACAGAAGAGTAAATCAAACTAAGAGTTGTGCTCTTTTCTCTCAAAGATGATGCTCAAGATTGGTTATACTATTTAGCTAATGAAAATGTGCAAACATAGGCTAAAATGAAGAAACTCATCTTTGAGAAGTATTTTCCATCATTGAGAGCTACCAACATTCGAAAGGAGATTTGTGGTATCCAATGACACATGGGGGAGACTCTTTACCAAAGATTCAAGAAACTTTGTGCTAGCTGACCCCATCACCAAATAACCAATCAACTATTAATTCAATACTTTTATGAAGGCTTTTGCTTACGGATAGGAGTATGATCAATGTTGCAAGTGGCGAAGCTTTAGTTGATAAAACACCGACAGTTGCAAAGGACTTGATAGTGAATATGGCTTCCAATACACAACAATTCAGGATTCGTTATGGCCATATCTCAAAACATGTAAATAAAGTGAATGTGACATCATTGGAGAAAAGATTGGATGATCTTACATCTTTAGTGCGACAACTAATGATTACAAAGAAAGAAGAAGCAAAGGTATATGGAATATGTCCTATGTTAGGACACCCTATTGATGCGTGTCCTGTTTTGCAGGAAGAAAACACAAAACAGGTAATGCTGTAGTAGGTTTTGCTGGACCAAATCAGAGGAAATATGACCTACCCATTTTCCAATACCTATAATCTAGGTTGGCGCGATCATCCGAATTTACATTATGAGAACTCATAAGGACAGCAAAATACAACAAATTTCCAGCAATTTAGACAACCATGTTCCTAGACAACCTCAACAAATGACATCCAATCTTGAAGGTAAGTCTTCTTTGGAAGATATAGTTTAATCTTTGGCCACTAACACCTTGACATTCAACGGGATACTTAAGCTAGTATCCAAATTCTTGACAATTAAATGAGTCAAATGGCAACCGTCATTAATAGATTGGAGGTATAAAGATCTGGAAATTTTCTAGCTAAACAGTAAATCAACCCCAAACATAGTGCTAAGGCTATCATGTTGCAAAGTGGGAAGGAATTGAAGGAACCACCATTGAAAATCTCCAAGAGAGAAGTTGAGGAAGAAACAACGAAGGAGGTAACTAGACTAAAATAAACACAGACAGGTCTATAGAATTTGGCTGTGTAGGCCCCTTTTCCTAGTCAATTCAACAAGGCAAGGAAAGAGGAGCAAGAGAAGGAAATATGGGACACTTTCAGGAAAGTCCAAGTAAATATCCTTTTACTTGATGCAATAAAACAAATTCCATATTATGTTAAACTCCTTACAGGAATTTTGTACTTCAAAACAAAAATTGAAATTTGATGAGAAAGTGCAATAGGGGGAGAATGTTTCAACTAATTTGTAGAAGAAAAAGCTTCCACCTAAGTGTTACAACCCAAGAAAGTTCACTATCCCATGTAAAATTGGTGATTTGAGAATTTAAAAAGTTATGTTAGATTTAGGTGCTTCCGTAAATGTTATGCTTTATGATGTTTATAAGTCTGTAAATGCGGGACCTCTCAAGGAAACTAATGTAGTGATTTAATTAATAGATCGTTCAAATGCTTATCCAAAGGGTATGTTAGAGGACATTTTAGTTCAAGTGGAGGATATGCTTTTTTCAGCTGATTTTTATATTTTGCAGATGGGGATTGATGATTTATCTTCTTCAGCCCTGATTTTATTTGGAAGGCCATTCTTAAAAGCCAAAAGAATGAAAATTGATGTTCATGATGGGTCATTGACTATGGAATTTGATGGTGAACTAATTAAATTCAATATATACAATGCCATAAAAATTCTGGATGAAGAACAACCTGTTGTTTATGTGGATTTTATTGACATATAGGTGCAGGAAAATTCACTATTGAGTTGAAGAGAAACACTTGAAACACTTTTAGAGATGGGAGATACATCACAGTGGCAAGCCATGAAGAACTCTTTACTATCAAACAATGAATTGGAGGTGTTGTTTTGTAAATTGGAGAAATCCAATTAGTTGGAGAAGGGCAGTGCCTAAAAAAATGAGTGGACATTAGAGTATAAAGGCGAAACAATGAAGATCCACTCATCAAAAGTCTTGAAGCATCGTGCTGAGAAGAAGCTAACTTTGAGGGAAATTGCTCCTGGCTACTCACGAAGTTTGAGCATGCTACCTATTAGGCTCAAGCATCCATTCAAAAATGGCTGGTGTACATATGCCAAGAGTCAAGCTTATGACCTTAAATAAGTGCTTGATGGGAGGCACCCCATTTATATCCCTTTCTTTTGTGTATTTTTCTCTTTTATGCATATCTTTTGGGTGTATTCTTTGAGCATTTTACTTGTTTTCTTTAGTTTGTTTTGTTTATAGGCGTTTGAAAAGGAAGCTGCAATCTTTCACTTCAATAATGCTATTTGTGTTTTAAAAGCTACAATCATTCATTTCAAAGTTACATATGGCGCCTTCAATCTAGGGGAATACTTCTGTTGCCATCCCTCTTTTGTGCTTTTATTGTTTTTGGATATTGAGGACAATGTTGGTCTAGGTGTGGGGGAAAGATATGGAATACATGTGTGTGACTATGTGGTCTTGCTTTTCTTTGATTCTCTTTTCTTTAAATTTTTCTGCTCTTTGCATTCTTGTGTCGTGTGTTGAGTCATGTAACTTTGTCATATTAGTTTGGATGAGATTGAGTGTATGCATGAAATTAAACTAGGCTACGTGACTCTAAGGCGAACCATGCTGATTAATTGCAATAACTGGTCTTGTACACTTAGTTAAAGTATGACATTTGAGTGATTAGGTAATATATGGAATTAAGGTGAACTCTTAAATTAAATCTGTGGGTGAATTTGAGCCTTAATGACATCATCTTTATGTCATTCTATTTTTTTGTATTGTGTGATGGTCCTCTAATTAGGTTTGCCGTCAGAACTTGCAATGAACCAAATTGATTTTGTTCAATTACATAAGTTATGGAAATGATTAAGGCCTTCCTTATTTTAAACCCCTTAGCTTAAATGACCCACTGAGTAAATTTTTCCCTTGCAAACCCTTTGAGCCTTTTACCATGTTTGTTTTTAAATTAATCATACATCGGAACCCAAAAAACCCTTTAGCCTTACCCTGTCACAAGTTTAATGAAGTATCAAGTAAGCATTTAATGTCTACAATTTAAGGACTTTTGTTTTGGATTATATTTTGAGATATTTTTAGAAGTACTTTTACTCATGTTTTGTTGATAAATGCTACTATTGTTGTTTTATTCAAGTAAAAAAACACAAGAACAAGAGAAAAATAAAAAATGAAAAAATAATAAAGCACAGTAGCATTAGTTAGTAATGAGTAGTTGTAGTCCATTGTATTCATATGTTTATCTCAGAATTTGTAGTTGGTTGTACCTTCCACTTGGGACTTTATGAATACTTGTGATTAAACCTTTGCCATTTTTACCGTACCTTTGAACCCAACCCCATTATAACCCATAATAAAATCCTTCTGAACTATAATCTTATGTAATTCGAATGAATGATAACTGGTAAATTTGCAAGCCTATGGTAATGCAATCTCTTAGAGAGAGATTTGAGGGAAATACTTTGACCATAAACACTTGAGTGTAAAGAGAGAAATCTATCAGAAAAATTCACCTTGGTTTCATACTTGCCTTTGAAAAAGAATGTTTTAATTTGACTTTGATTATTTGTATCGGTGAAAAGTGATTATCATGTGTGTTGCAACCTAAGTCTTGCTGGCCTAAGTTTAGTGGATTGTGTGCACTTAATCTTCTGAAGGAAGAATTAATAAAGTGTAGTGGTTTGGTATATTTTCTCAAGGGAGAGCAAAGGTCTGGTGTGGGGGAATTTGATAGGATGATTAATTTTCACTATTTTGATTTCTAATTCCCTTTTTGTAGAGTGCAAATTGAGTTCAACCTAAAGGACTTACTCATCTTTTGTTATTAGGAAGTCTTGAGCATTCTTGGAGCTGATTACGAAGTAAAGTGTAACATCCCATCACCGATGGGAAGGGTAAAATAGTAATTTGGAACGGGTTAGGAGTGTTTTAAAAATTGTTTGGC
>JAOSBO010001224.1:0-13864 GCA_027563915.1 Erythroxylum rotundifolium | reverse complement strand
GTATGTAATGGTATAATTAATTCGGACATTTAATTCAATTAATTAGAAATTTATATGAAAAGTTAATAAGTTAATAGTTGTAGTTAAAATTATAAATTACATTAATTACAGATTTTTAATTTACTTAAGTTGTTTATTAAATATTATAAGATAAAATTGATAATTAATTATACCAGCATATAAGTGGTTAATTATGAAATAATAAAGCTATTCAGATGTATATAATGGTAAGATTAATTAGGTCATTTAATTAGAAATTTATATGAAAAGTTAACAAGTTAATGGTTGTAGTTAAAATTATAAATTACATGAATTACAAATTTTCATTTACTTTAGTTATTTGTTAATTATTATAAGATAAAATTGATAATTAATTATATCAATATATAAGTGGTTAATTATGACATAATAAAGTTATTGAGATATATGTAATTGTATCATTAATTAAGAAATTTAATTAGAAATTTCTATGAAATGTTAATAAGTTAGAAAGTTAACAGTTGTACTTAAAATTATGAATTACATTAATTACAAATTTTTTATTTACTTAAGTTATTTATTAGTTATTATAAGATAGAATTGATAATTAATTATGACAACGTATAAGTGCTTAATTATGATATAATAAAGTTATTAGATATATGTAATGGTGTGATTAATTAGGACATTTATTTAGAAATTTATATGAAAAGTTAATAAGTTAATAGTTGTAGTTAAAATTATGAATTAGATTAATTACAAATTTTTAATTTACTTAAGTTATTTATTAGTTATTATAAGATAAATCGATAATTAATTATAGCAACGTATAAATGATTAATTATGATATAATAAAATTATTGGATATATGTAATGGTATGATCAATTAGGATATTTAATTAGAGATTTATATGAAAAGTTAATAAGTTAACAGTTGTAGTTAAAATTATGAATTAAATTAATTTCAAATTTTTAATTTACTTAAGTTATTTATTAGTTATTGTCAGATAGAATTGATAATTAATTATAGCATCATATTAGTAGTTAATTATGATATAATAAAGTTATTGGATGTATGTAATGATATAATTAATTAGGACATTTAATTAGAAATTTATATGAAAAGTTAATAAGTTAATAGTTGTACTTAACCTATTTTCTTTTACATTAATTAAAAATTTTTAATTTACTTAAGTTATTTATTAACTATTATAAGATAGAATTCATAATTAACTATAGCAACATATAAGTGATTAATTATGATATAATAAAGTTATTGAGCTGAATGTAATGGTATTATTAATTTTGACATTTAATTCAATTAATTTGAAATTTATATGAATAGCTAATAAGTTAATAGTTGTAGTTAAAATTATGAATCACATTAATTGCAAATTTTTGATTTATTTAAGTTTCTATTTAATTATTATAGGATAGAATTGATAATTTATTATACCAGGATATAAGTGGTTAATTGTGATATAATAAAGTTATTGGATGTATGTAATGGCATGATTAATTAAGACATTTAATTAGAAATTTATATGAAAAGTTAATAAGTTAATAAGATAATAGTTGTACTTAATCGATTATCTTTTATATTAATTACAAATTTTTAATTTACTTAAGTTATTTATTAATTATTATAATATGGAATTCATAATTAACTATAGCAACGTATAAGTGAGTAATTATGATATAAGTGAGTAATTATAATAAAGTTATTGAGCTATATCTAATGGTATGATTAATTCGGACATTTAATTAAATTAATTAGAAATTTATATGAAAAGTTAATAAGTTAAAAATTGTAGTTAAAATTATGAATTACAATAATTACAATTTTTTATTTACTTAAGTTATTTATTAATTATTGTAAGATAAAATTGGTAATTAATTATACTAGCATATAAGTGGTTAATTATTATATGATAAAGTTATTAAGATGTATGTAATGACAAGATTTATTAGGACATTTAATTAGAAATTTATATGAAAAGGTAATAAGTTAATATGTTAATAGTTGTAGTTAAAATTATGAATTACATTAATTAAATGGTTTAATTTACTTAAGTTAATTACTAATTATTATAAGATAAAATTGACAATTAATTATATCAACATATATGTGGTTAATTGTGACATAATAAAGTTATTGAGATGTATGTAACGGTATCTTTAATTAGGAAATTTAATTAGAAATTTCTATGAAAAGTTAATAAGTTAGAAAGTTAACAGTTGTAGTTAAAATTGCATGCTTCCACCATAATTTAGCTGAGAAAGTGTCAATAGTTTTAGCAAAGCTACGGATGCCAAGCCATTCTCTTCCAACTTCCGCACTACACCATCCCAAGACTTCCAATGTCGACGCTTCTCTCCATCCATATGCTCCTATAGGAATTTTTGGCATTTAGATTCTAGCGCCCTAAGAACCGACTTTGGAGGAGTAATAGCAGCCCACATATGTAGAGGAATCGCCGCGAGGACGTGTTTAATTAACAACAACCAGCCACCCTGCGAGAGCATCTTGTTCTTCCAATTCATAAGCCTTCTATCAAAAGCATTTAGTAGAAACTGGAATGTACTATCCTTTTTCCTTCCAACAAACACGCGACACCCAAGGTAAGCTAAGGGAAAAGATCCCTTATTCATTCCTAGAATATCTATCAATGATCTAATCACTCTTGGCTGATCGCCAGCAATAAGGAGGTACTTTTTGTCGATTGAGTTTTTGTCCAATTACAGACTCATAATCCTGGAAGAATTTATTCAACATAACCAACGAGCATCGAATTCCTCTAGTAAATATTATCACATCATCCGCAAAGCTCAAATGTGAGATGGGTAACGATCCTGCAGGAGCTCCATATCTTGCAATTTTCCCTAAGGCCATCAACACATTCAACCTCCTAGATAGAGCCTCCGACACCAAGATAAATAAATAAGGAGACAATGGATCACCCTGCTTTATGCCTATAGAAGCCTTAAAGAAACCCGTCGGAGAACCATTTATAAGCACCGAGAACCAACTGCTTCTGAAATTGGACATCCCCATTCTTACAAAAGGATTTGAAAAGCCAAAAGAGTGCAAAAGAGCCTCCAAAAAATCCCAAGAGACTATCAAAAGCTTTCATCATGTCAAGCTTCAAAATCACATTCCCCCCCTTCGCTTTACGGTTTAGGAATTGACATAGATCTTGCGTTAAATGAACATTGTCCATTATATCCCATCCGGATAGAAAAGCAAACTGTTCCTTAGAAATCAATCGATGTAGCACCCCTTCAATCTTTCGGCCAAGATTTTGGTAAAAATTTTATTCAGAAAATTACACAAGCTGATAGGTCTAAAATAAGAGAAAGTTGTATAAGAGATCTTCTTCGGGATTAGCGTTATCAAAGTGCTTGCAATCGCCCTTGGGATTGGAACCCCAATTATAAACTCCTTGCACACAGCCAACAAATCCTGTGAAATAATGTCCCCGCAGCTTCTATAAAATTCTCCACCGAAACCATCAGAACTTGGAGCACTAGAAGGATCGAGACTAAAAACTGCCATCCGAACCTCCTCCAATTCTAGTTCCCTGACAAGGCCGATTCTATCCTCTTCCGATAAAATTGATGGTATGTGTTGTAAGAATTTCCCTTTCGCATGCATACTACCATCAACATCTTCATGCTTCAATAAATTCCCAAAAAACCAAACAGCCTCTTGCTCAATTTCCTCGCACCTTGTTAGCCATACCCCTTCCTCAGACTCCACCTTTTGGATGCGCAAACGTGTTCTTTTTTCAGCTAGAGCTGCATGGAAGTAGGACGTGTTTGCATCCATTTCAGTTTAATTTTTTGTCTCCAAAAGTCATCACATTCTTTTAGCTTGAGCAAAATATTGGCCCTAGCTCGATGCAAAATAGAATGATTGTCCGCAGTAGGAGCTAAATCATATTGAACTTCTAACGCTTGAATTTCATCTTTCGATTCCTTCAGATTTTGGAAAACATCACCGAAAACTATTTTGTTCCATACCTTGAGCACTCCCTTTAAACGCAGCATCTTTAGTGAAAAAGCTAGCATTCCATAACCCATAACCAATTGCTCCCATGAGTCCCTAATCAAATAAAAAATCTCTGATATCCAAAGCCACATATGTTGGAATTGAAAGAGCTTTGATCTACTCTCCACAATGGGGCTAAATTGGTGAAAAAGAGCACAGTGATTTGAGGTTGTCTTACTCATGTGCTGTATGGAAGATGCTGGAAATAAGTCTATCCATTCCTCAGAAAAAAGAATACGATCCATCTTCTTACTAACCCATCCATTCCGTCTTGTACCCCCCAAGTGAAAACATCCCCTATCGTCGGTAACTCTGATAATTTGCACGCATTAATGAGCTCATTGAAATCCTCCATTGACCTTCGACATTGCACTGAGCTCCCAGAATACTCCTCCAAACTGCGAATTACATTGAAATCCCCACCGACCATCTATGGCAAACCCAAATTTCTCTCCCAAAAGCGCAATAAATTGCTCCATAAGTGCTGCTGATCATTCCTTGAGTGTTTAGCATACACAACCAAGATGAAGAAATATTGATTAGTTATGGAATGCTTAACCTGCAAATGCACAACTTGCTCCATCTCCTCCATCAAAATAACATCAAAATCACAATTATAAAATATCTAGATCTTGTCAGAACAAGATCTTAAAGCAACATCAAAATGTAACGCCTGTCTTATTCTATCCAAATCCCGACTCCCCAACATAGGCTCTAAAATAACTAAAAAAGTTATTGAATGAGCTTTAATTAGGTACTTTAAACGCAATAGTGAAGCTGCATTAGAAATGCCCCGTATATTCCAAATTAACTGATTGGTCATCATAAAAAGATTGAAAAGATAATTATTGTAACCTGGACGAGAGCCATAGAGCTTGTCCTTCTTGCACCTTCAACCGTTCAACCCTAGATTTCCGACCACGCTTTCTGCTCACGGTGATGCTACCCTCCATCACCGTGAGCTGCAGCGCATCCCTTTTGCCATCCGACCAGCGACGACCTTCATATAGGTCTTCATCCTTCGTCTCTAACATCAAAGTGCGACCTACAATCACATCATCTGGGTCAAAAATGTCCCTTATATCTTCAGTCCCTTCAAAGTTTTTACGAGGTGCAGCGAATAATTCCTCAAATTCATCTTCCACACTCCCAACAACGTTTACATCTGGTTGCACTATTTTATTTTGATCAACATCCCTACAATCAGTGTCATCACTGCGACTATTGTCCATAGCACAAAAGAATTAATAGTGTTAACTTCAACATAACTCTGTCCCATATCAATCGCACCTTTCGACTTCCCCAAACCATCCACATCAGTTTGTAAAACATCAAAATGATTACCAGACTTTGATTTAACTGGATTTTTCTTCACACAAAATCCCTCCCCAGAAACACGAGCAGGAGCCGAACAAAAAAGCATTGCATGTTGCAGGCCCTCAGTCACAGTTAAAGGTGCATTGCATGTTTCAGTTCTTGGCCACTCCACGGCACTAGTTGGCATGTCTGGATCACCATGAGGTGCCTCTACCAATTTAGAGTGAGCAGGCTCAGCATCGTCAGGTGGCATATTTTCGTAAGCTTCTGCATGGGTTTCCATCACTTCCGCTGCTATTTCTGCATGGGTTGTATCACATGGCTTCGCTGGTGGCTGCGCAATAGGGATATCTTCCTTTTCCTTCGCCTTTAATCCAGATGAAGAAGTAACATTAAAAGGATGGGAAATTTTAACAGCGTCATTCCTAGTTTGCTTAGGAATAGAATTCCACTTAACCTTAGAAGTTGGCAAACGAATTCCTTTTACACGTTTTCTTGCCTCTTCCTTGTCCTTCTCCAACACAACCTTTTTTAAGGGTTGAAATGCTTTCCCCAGCCTACAATCGTCAAGTGTATGTCCAATCTCATCAAGCGGCCTAGATTTGTTAATGGTGTCCCAAACCTTGAATATGAAGATGAGGAATTTGAGCAAATGATAGCGCCCCACAAACTCAGTTTGGTTGGAAAATTTTCGTATGGTCGTCCCAAGATGGAGGAGGTGCATAAAGAGTTTAAAAAGCTAGGTTTTCTTGGGTCTTATACCATAGGCTTAATGACCCAAGGCATGTTTACATCTGTTTTGACAAGGAAGAGGATTATCAGAGGTGTTGGATCAAAACTTTCTGGAATATAGCTGGATATTCCATGAGGATCTTGAAGTGGAGACCCAGTTTCAAGTTTGAAGAAGATCCCCCAATAGCCCCAATTTGGGTTTCATTATTTGATCTACCAATGGAGTTTATGATACCGGAGGTGATCTTTTCTATGGCTTTGGCCATAGGTAAACCCCTTAAAGTGGATACACCAACTTTGAATTTGACAGGACCATCTGTGGCAAGGTTTTGTGTGGAAGTTGATTTAATTGGTGATTTTCCAAAATCTGTGAAAGTGGGAAGGAAAGGAAAAAAACATGAGTAATTCTTCACCTATGTATGTAATGATATAATTAATTAGGACATTTAATTAGAAATTTATATGAAAAGTTAATAAGTGAATAGTTGTACTTAACTTATTGTCTTTTACATTAACTACAATTTTTTAATTTACTTAAGTTATTTATTAAGTATTATAACATAGAATTCATAATTAACTATAGCAACATATAAGTGATTAATTATGATATAATAAAGTTATTGAGCTATATGTAATGGTATGATTAATTCAGACATTTAATTCAATTAACTAGAAATTTATATCAAAAGTTAATAAGTTAATAGTTGTAGTTAAAATTATGAATTACATTAATTACAAATTTTTATTTACTTAAGTTATTTATTAATTATTATAAGATAAAATTGATAATTAATTATACCAGCATATAAGTAGTTAATTATGATATAATAAAGTTACTCAGATGTATGTAATGGTAAGATTAATTAGGACATTTGATTAGAAATTTATATGAAAAGTTAACAAGTTTTTTTTAAAGCAAAAAATCGGAGACATTTGCATTACTAATATAAATGACAAATACAGTCAGGGACAAAATCCCATAACTTATTTTGAGTATAAAGGTAGGACGCTCTAGCAAGTAAGTGAGTGCCTACATTTCCTCTTTGGTTTACCCAAGCAACAGATAAAAAAGGGCAACTATCTAATAGTTTATTACAATCATTGATAATGCTACCGAATTCAGAGAGATCTTCTCTTTGTGACCTAAGAGCTTGAACCATTATCTGAGAGTCAGTGAAAATATATCTGTCTTCTTATTTATTGCTCGCTATCCACATGAGGGCTTATCTAAGTGCCACAGCCTCTGTTATTTGAACTTCATACAGTCCATGAAATAGGCCTGAAACAACATATTGAAACTGACCTTCCATGTTTTCCAAAATAAAACCATACCCGAACACATTCAGGTTTGAAAATAGAGCTCCATCCACGAAGCCCAACCAAATGTCTGTGTTGTTCATTGAGTCTCGTATCCTGCCAGTAGAAATCATGGATACCTGATGTTGAATGGGAGAATTCTATGTCCTCATTATGATGACGTTGTTTTTTAATTCTTGTGCCTTGTTCCACTCTTGAAAGAAATCCATCGCATTTTGCCAAATTACCAAACTTGATTGCTCTTGGTTCCGCCACAGCAAATTGTTCCTTGCATTCCATATTTTCCATGCCATGACTACAAAATTTACTATTTTGTCTCCATTGTTTGTGCCAAGAACCTGCAAAAAGAATTTCTGAAACGAAGGGGTTTGGTTAGCAAACATGTACCCACCTAGCTCCCACACCTCTGTCACTTTTCTACATGTAACAAAGCTGTGACTCAAATCTTCTAATTCTCCACAATGACATCTCTCATTAACAGGCACCCTATTCCCTAATTTCACTTCAGTTGGAAGAACCCCTTTTAGCGTCCTCCACATAAAGTCTTTCATTTTTTGGGGGACACGAATTTGCCAAATCTTCCACCAAAACTCCTCCTCCCTCCTCTCACCACCCTTGCCCAACTCCCTCAAGGCCAAGAAATAGCAAGACTTAACTGTATATCTCCCTTTTTTGTCAAAGTGTCAAAGCCTATAATCCTTACTACCTTCCATTTCTAAAGGAATAGAAAGAATATCCTGGATGTCCCTCACACTAAATAACTTCATCACTTTTCCCACATTCCACTCTCTTTGCCCCTCAACAAACAATCACTCACCCTCATTATATGCCCCACAAATCTCACCCCATATTCTACCCTAAACTCCTCCTCTCTAGGAATCCATGGATCCAATCCTACCCTAATTGACTTCCCATCTCCCACCTTCCACCTAACGCACTTTTTCAACACATCCCTGGCAAACAGCACACTTCTCCATGTGTAGCTAGGATTATGTCCTATCCCGACTTCTAAAAAGTCCCCTTATGGGAACTATTTGGCTTTAAGAATTTTGAAAAGGAGAGTGTTGGTATTATTGATCAATCTCTACCCCTGCTTACCAAGCATGCTAATGTTGAAACATTGCATATCACGGAAACCCATACCTCCATACCTCTTTGCCTGACACATCCTTTCCCAAGCAAACCATCTGATACCTTTAGATCCTTCCAAGGAGTCTCCCCACCAAAAACCATTCATAATTTTTTGAAATTCATAAGAAGTTGTTAGAGGTACCTAGAATACACTCATACAATAAGCTGGTAGTGCTTGAGAAATAGATTTTAGCCTCACCTCTTTACCTGCTCTAGAAAGCATCTTGTTCTTCCAATCATTTACCTTTCTCCATAATCTGTCTTTAAGGAATTTGAAAATCTGCCTTTTATTTCTCCCAATAAGAGACAGAAGGCCTAAGTACTTACCACCACCCAACGGGAGATTCACATTTATGATATTTTCAATGGTATTTTTAACCTCAAAAGTAACATTAGGACTATAAAAAATACCAGATTTCTGAAAATTGACTGATTGCCTCGAAGCTCTCTCATACTCAACTAGAATGTTTTTAACCTACCTAGCCTCCTACTCAGATGCCTTAAAGAAAAATACGGAATCATCTGCACAAAATAAATGAGAAATTCTAGGACACCTAACCCCAGCTCTATGCCCATGAATCCAACCTTGTCTCTCTACATTATTAAACATGACAGATAACCCTTCTGCACATAAAATAAACAAGTACGATGAAAGAGGATCCCCCTGCCTCAGCCCTCTACTCAGATATATCAACCCCACCGCTTCCCCATTAACTAAAAACAGAATATTTAACTCCTGAGACACACATCATCATCCACTGAATCCATTTTTCATGGAAACTAAGTTTCCCCATATTTGTTCTAAAAAGGTCCACTCCACCTTGTCAGAGTCCTTGCTAATATCTATTTTTAGCACCACCGATCCCACATTCCCCCAGTTAAGATTTTTCATGCTATGAATTGTCTCAAATGCAACAAGAATATTATCTGTGATTAATCTACCTGGGACAAACGCAAACTAGCTAGGTGCAATAACATGGGGCAAAATTTTCTTTAACATATTAGCTAAAACCTTGGCAATAATTCTATAAAGCACATTACAAAGGGTAATAGGTCTAAAATCTTTCACATACTCCGGATTATTGACTTTTGGTATTAAAAAAATAAGAGTTTAAGATAAATCTGAAGGAAAAATACCTCTTTCAAGCCATGACGTACAACTAGCCACCACATTAGCACCCAAAAAATGCCAAAATCATTGAAAAAACCTGGGTTTAAACCATCCAGTCCCGGAGCTTTATCCTTGTGCATATGGAACATAGCACCTCTAAATTCTTCTTCAGAAAACAGTTTTAACAGTTCTTCATTATTTGAGCTTGACACCCTAGCTGTAATTACTTGTAAAGCTCTCCTCGGGTCAGCCCCACTACTCTGAAAAAGCTCTTGAAAATATTCAAACACCAACCTATGCATGCCACCTGTATCATAACACCACTCCCCTTGGTTATTTTTAAGCCCCTATATACGATTTTGTCTTTTTCTGCCTTTAATGTGAGCTTGAAAAAACCTTGAATTTCTATCACCATGTCTTGCCCAAAATAATTTAGCTTGTTGCCTATATCTTATCTCTTTCTCTTCTAAAAATACGTTCCATTCATGCTTTAACCTATCAATTTCATCACTACCCATATTGTCTCTATTTTCCTACAAAAGCACTTGAACCACCCTTTTCTTCTTATTTCTATCTCTATTTCTTGTCCAAGCCCACTACACCAGCCCATTAGTACCCTTCTTTGTCTTTTTCATCAAGTCTAAATGTCCCTCCATGTGCTAACCTTCCTTCACAACGTCCTCAAGCCTCTCATCCATGCACCATGTGTTGTCAAACCGAAACCGGCGAGAATTACTTTGAACGTCAACCAAGCTTGTATCTATAAAGATTGGATCATGATCTGAAACTGGTGCAATCAACGTTTGCATAGTGCTATCAGAAAAATATTCAAACCACCTTTCATTGCCCACAGCCCTATCCAACCTTTCCTTAGCCACTATCTGCCTATTCCTTTTTAAATACCATGTAAAGATGCTGCCAGTATAAGGAATTTCTGCCAAATTACAATTTGAAAGGGTCTCTCTAAAATTTTGAAAAAGGTAGTTTGGGTGATCATTATTTCCCCACTTTTCTTTTTGTGAAAGTAATTCGTTAAAATCTCCTAAACATAACTGTGCTTTATCATCCTATTTGGCCAATGCTCTCAACAAGTTCCATGAAACCACTCTTCTGCTTCTGTTCGGATTGCCATATAAACAAGTAATGTGATTCCAAGACCCAAAAGCAAACACATTAGCACCAATGAACTCATTCCCATAGCCTTTCACCTGTAGTTGCACCTTATTATTCAATAACACACTCAAACCCCCACTCCTCCCACTACTGCTAACATTAAAACAATTATCATAGCCCAACTGGATTCTCACTTCTTCCATTCGAACACTTTGAACTTGAGTTTCAATAAAAAAACACACCACGACTTATACCTCAAAGATAGCTCTTTGAGAGCTCTAACTGCCCGGGGATTGCTCATTCCCTGGTAGTTCCAACATAAAATTTTCATGGGTTTTGGTTGTCCTGTCTCACAGGACCAGCCACTTTCACATTGTTACCCCCTTCATCCGAATCCATTTGATTAGAAACAGATGAAGTTTTCATTTTCTAGTTTCTAGGCCTCTTTTTACCATCATCAATTTTCTTCATGGGCTCTTCCTCATTTAACATAGTTGGCCCATTGTCCAAGCCCAAGTTGTTTCTGTCCAACTCCATTCCATATGAATGGCCTTCCATATTAGTTTCGTTTTTTAGTCTCCTACACTCTGTAAAAAGGAATTCCCAAATTCCAAGAGTTTTAAACTCTGCAATCCCCCAAATTTCGGTTCCTTAGAGTTCGCCTGAAAAATCTCCTTTTGGTCAATGTCTCCTTCCCTCAACCAAGCGCTCACTGGTTGAAATTTTCGACGAGGTGGTGCACGTATACTATCATCCCATGCAAAGACTAACTCATCTGGTTTTTGGTGTAACCGAACTTTGCAGAGGTTATGAGAATGTCCCAGTTTATCGCACAAAAAACAAATCATATGCAGTTTTTCATATTTGAACTCCACCACATGCACTTCACCCTTATCATCGACCACCTTTTTTCTTCTTTACAATGGTTTCCTTATGTCTAGAGATACTTTAATTCTCATAAAATGGAGTTCTGAAGTTTGCCTCCTAAGCTTTACATCATATTCTTTAAACTCACCAATAAAATTTCCAAAAGTTGTTGCCATAGTCTCATTAGTGAAACCAGATGGAATCTTGTGTATCTGCACCCAAACATCACTGTGGAGGAGCAGGATTACGAGTGGGTCTTCTAATCCATCCAATTCTTTTCATACTAACAGCTGCCTATTGAAGAACCAAGGTGCACCATCACATACCCTAGATATGTCAATTTCATTATAGAAACAAAACAGGTACCGTTTAGCCCCCAACTTCGATATATTAACTCCGCCTATTGGGTGCCAAACATCTGCTAACGTATTTCGCATCGACTGAAAGTTAACCAGATTCATCGTTAAAAACATACCCACCATGCAGAATTGATATTGAGAGTTTACTGGTTGGACACCTCCTCCCAACTGTATTGGTTCATCCTCCTCATCTTCTAAAGTCAAGTTGGCCATATTTTGATACATCCAGAAAAACGACAAAATGTAACCAAACAGCAGCAATACAAAAATAAAAAGGGGACAGAAAAAAATGGTAGAAAAGGAGAGAATCAAAAAGTAGGGTTTCTAGGTAACACCATTATAGATAGAGAAATGCAGAGAGCATACCAATAAAGTTAACAAGTTAATAAGTTAATAGTTGTAGTTAAATTTATGAATTACATTAATTAAATATTTTTAATTTACTTAAGTTATTTATTAATTATTATAAGATAAAATTGATAATTAATTATATCAACATATAAGTGGTTAATTATGACATAATAAAGTTATGAGATGTATGTAATGGTATCACTAATTAGGAAATTTAATTAGAAATTCCTATGAAAAGTTAATAAGTTAGTAAGTTAATAGTTGTAGTTAAAATTATGAATTACATTAATTACAAATTTTTAATTTACTTAAGTTATTATAAGATAGAATTGACAATTAATTATAGCAATGTATAAGTGATTAATTATGATAAAATAAAGTTATTGGATATATGTAATGGTATGATTAATTAGAACATTTATTTAAAAATTTATATGAAAAGTTAATAAGTTAATAGTTGTAGTTAAAATTATGAATTACATTAATTAAATATTTTTCATTTACTTAAGTTATTTATTAAGTATTATTAGATAAAATTGATAATTAATTATAACAACATATAAGTGGTTAATTATGATATAATAAAGTTATTGAGATGTTTGTAATGGTATCATTAATTATGATATTTAATTGGAAATTTATATGAAAAGTTAATAGGTTAATAGCTGTAGTTAAAATTATAAGTTGTTATAAGATAGAATTGATAATTAATTACAACAACATATAAGTGATTAATTATGATGTAATAAAGTTATTGAGATGTATATAATGGTATGATTCATTAGGACATTTAATTACATTAATTACAAATTTATATGAAAAGTTAATAAGTTAATAGTTGTAGTTAAAATTATGAATTACATTAACTACAAATTTTTAATTTACTTAAGTTATTTATTAGTTATTATAAGATAGAATTGATAATTAATTATAGCTACATATAAGTGATTAATGATGATATAATAAAGTTATTGGATGGATGTAATGCTATGATTAATTAGGAAATTTAATTAGAAATTTATATGAAAAGTTAATAAGTTAATAGTTGTAGTTAAAATTGTGAATTACTTTAATTACAAATTTTTAATTTATTTAAGATATTTATTAGTTATTATAACATAGAATTGATAATTAATTATAGCAACATATATGTAATTAATTATGATATAATAAAGTTATTGAGATGTATATATTGGTATGATTAATTAGGACATTTAATTCAACTAGTTAGAAATTTATATGAAAAGTTAATAAGTTAATAGTTGTAGTTAAGATTATGAATTACATTAATTACAATTTTTTAATTTTCTTAAGTTATTTACAAGTTATTATAAGATAGAATTGTTAATTAATTATAACAACATATAAGTGATTAATTATGATATAATAAATTTATTGGATGTATGTAATGGTATGATTAATTAGGAAATTTAATTAGAAATTTATATCAAAAGTTAGTAAGTTAATAAGTTAATAGTTGTAGTTAATCTATTATCTTTTACATTAATTACAAATTTTTAATTTACTTAAGTTATT
>JAOSBO010001209.1:0-13866 GCA_027563915.1 Erythroxylum rotundifolium | reverse complement strand
ACGGTAGAATTATTAAGACACTTTGATTAGATAGAGGTGGTGAACACTTGAACGAGGAATTTCTAGCTTATCTCAGAGATATTGGGATAGTATCCCAATGGACTCTACCTTACACACTGCAACATAATGGTATCGTTGAAAGGAGAAAACAAACCTTATTGGACATGGTAAAGTCGGTGATGGGCTTAGCAGATCTACCAAAATCCTTTTGGGGTTTTGCACTCGAGACTATTATTTATGTGACAAGCAAAGTCCCTTCTAAGGTAATTGAAGTTACTCCATATGATATATGAACCACAAAAGGCCCTATCTTTCTCATATGAAAGTTTGGGGTTGTCCAGCTTATGGGAAGCGGATGCAACTAGACAAGTTTGAAGCGAAATCTGATAAATGTCTATTTATAGGATATCCTAAGGAAACAATTGGATATCAATTCCATAATGCTTTAAAGCAAAAGGTTTTTGTCTCGAAGCATGCTGTCTTTTTAAAGAAAGAGTTTCTTCTAAGAGAAAACAATGGGAGCAAAGTTGAACTTGATGAAGTTCATGATGCTTAAACAGACACAGATTAACTGTCTGAACCTAAAACTATTGTCCATAGAGACGAGACAGCAATTGAACCTTTTGACTCATAAAATGTTCATAGGTCAAGTAGGATATGCAATGTTCCAGAGAGATATGGATTTCTTGTAGGTGAACAGAATGACGTATAGGCTTTGAAGAGCCCAGAATCTGAAAAATGGCTTCATTCCTGAAGTTCAAAATGGATTCCATGTATGAAAACCCAGTATGAAATTTGGTTAATCCACCCAAAGGGTTAAAATCCATAAGGTGCGAGTGGATTTTCTGGAAGAAAATCAACATAGAAGGTAATGTGATTACCTACAAAGAGAGGTTAGTCTTTAAAGGTTATAGTCAAAGACAAGGAGTTAACTATGACGAGACATTTAGCCCCGAAGCTATGCTTAAATCCATTAGAATACTCCTAGCCATTGTTGCTCATTATGATTATGAAATATAGCAAATGAATGTGAAGATAACTTTTCTAAATGGAAACCTAGTTGAAGATGTATATATGATACAACCTGAGGGCTTTGCATCCAGAGATGGCAGAAATGTATGTAAGCTTCAGAAATTCATTTATGGGTTGAAGCAAGAATCTAGGAGTTAGAACATCTGATTTAATGAGACAATCAAATAGTTTGGTTTATCACAAAATCCAAATGAAACTTGTGTGTACAAGAAGGTTAGTGAGAGCGTGGTTATATTCCTTGTGTTATATATGGATGACATATTACTAATGGGAAATGATATCTCAAGTTTGCAATCAGTCAAAGTTTGGTTGCCTTGGAATTTTTCCATGAAAGACCTTAGAGAAGCAACTTATATATTGGGAATAAAGATCTATAAAGATAGATCGAGGAAGTTGCTAGGTCTTTCACAGTTAACATACATAGACAAAGTGCAAAATAGGTTTAGCATGGAGCAGTTCAAGAGAGGGTTTCTTCTTATGACTCATAGGATAAAACTCTCGAAATCTATGTGTTTCAAGACACAAGATGAGAGGACTCGCATGAGTATGGTCCCATATGCTTCGACAGTAGGATCAATCATGTAGGCTATGTTATGTACAAGAAATATATTATATGCTCTAAGTGTTACGAGAAAAAATCAATCAGATCCTGGTGAGGCACTAAATGGCTGTCAAGAATATCCTAAAGTACTTGAGAAGAACTGAGAATGTATTCTTGATATATGGAAATGGAGATCTCGTAGTGAGTGGGCATACAAATGCCAGTTTTCAATCTGACCAGGATAACTCCAAATCTCAGTTAGGTTATGTTTTCACATTGAATGGTGGAGTAGTTAGTTAGAAGAGTTCCAAACAAGAGACGACTGCAGATTTGACGACCCAGCCAGAATACATTGCATTTGCGGAAGCAGCGAAAAAAGCTGTTTGGATCAAGAAGTTCATTATGAAACTTGGAGTGGTTTCGAGCACAATAGACCCAATATTGTTACACTGTGAAAACAATGAGACTATTGCTCAAGTCAAGGAAACGAGGTCTCATCAGAGGTCCAGGCACGTACTCAGGAGATATCACTTGATCAGGGAGATAATTGATAGAGGTGATGTAAAGATAAAGAGAGTGCCCACAGATCAGAACATCGCTGATCCTTTGACTAAGCCACTTCCTCAAGTGAAATTTGATTCTTACATACTCGCCTATGGTATTAGATACAAAGGCGATTGGCTTTAGTGCAAGCGGGAGATTGTTAGAGTAGTGCTCTAAAGACAATCACCATTAGCACTTTTGTATTGACTTTATTTTGATTAATAAAGTGAAAAACATTTTTCATTAATTTGATACTCGTTTATATATGAATTGATAATGATCTTAAATCGAATTAATGAATTCCATGATACATAATATAGCATGAAGGAAATCATGATGAGATCATGATAATGAGATTCCTGTCATGTGCAATTATGTTAGTATCTAAATAATCCCTAATTATAGGATTAATAAGATAGGACACTATTAATCCAAACAGACTAGCACATATTATACTCATTGATTTGATCAAGCTGCGGATCTCATAAATTGTAAACATGAGATGTTTAAAGTTAACATGTGGATGCTTACTAAGGGAAGTAAGTACATCAGATGACACACTATGAGATTATCATACGGATGATCAATCGAATGTCAATGATTAATCTTGTCATAGCAATGTTGAAAATATCTAAGAATTGATGTACTCAAGGATATCTTGGATACTAATCTTGTGCTTTGACATCATTCCTTGTTACTTGAAGACGAGGTCACTCTTAGGGTGGTGATTGGATACAACTATTGGTATTCGAAGGTAATTAGTTAGCCGATAGAGGATTCACCACTCTTGATGGAAGGAGATGATACCTACGGTCTCTTGTCGGGGTCATTACTAAAAAATCTCTGACCAGAGCAATTATGTGTCATGAAGAGAGTCTTCAACGACACATAGAATAATGAGAACCCATGATAAGAACTATCATCACTTAGACTAGATATGACATAGTCAGTCTAATGGGAGTTGACACATAACCCATACTCTGAACCAAATGGGGTATAGTATGGTGAAAGGACAAATTGCATGGTAATTGTATATAGAAAGGTCCATAAGTTGGATAATTAACTATCAAAGAGTTTGTGTGTTCATCCACTTATATTTTGACAAATTGGCATCACGAAATCCTTCATGATTTGATTGAATTAAAAGTTAACTAAAGTGTCTAAAATAACCAAAAACCTAAGGTCACATGCATAAAAGATTAGATGAAAAAAAATGTATATGGCCAAATTTAAGTAGGCCACGATCGTGGCCAAACAAGAGCCCATTTTTTAAAAGGGCCAATGGCCATAATCGTGATAGAAGGTACTAATCAGTATATAAGTGAGTTCTTCACTTATGAACAAGAGGCTTAATCACTTCTTACACAAATTAGTGAGTTGATAAGGGCTCTAGAAGAGTTCTAGAAAGAGTGAGAAGAGTTCTTGAATTATCTTCATACAATTTATGCAATTATGTATAAATCAACATTCGTGTAAGATAATGTTGATCTATCTTTCATTTGAACATATACTTAAATTCATCAAGTTTGGTGTTCGAACACCCTTACACATTGTTTCATCTTCTATCTTTGTGTGTTCTTGGGTGATCAAGGAAGCGTTTGGTATTTGCAACAATCCAAACAAGGAGAAGAAATAAGAAAGGAGGAGAAACAAAAGGAAAAAAATGTTTTGTATTTCATGTTCTTTACATATCCTTGTATGCATGTATGATCTTATGGTTTTCGGGTTGTCATAGTGTCAGAATCTTGATTTTTACACTTCAGCTGCATACGCATGCATGTGATGCATACAACCATGGCAAACCTAACAGAAATTGAATATAATAAATTCGTAGGGGAATATAATTGAGTTTCTACCACATATTTTGTTGTAATTTAGCAAATTCAGTGAAAATTTTGTTATCTTCTTCAAATGAATAATTTTGATCTTGATTTCATATATTTGAACAACATTACAAGTTTTTGAATAATTGCGACAAATAAAGTTTTAAATCTCCTTTACTGTAGTAATAAATATGTAAGTACCATTGAACAATGGGTCTATAAAGTTCTATAATCATGAAATAATCATGGACTTCCTTATACTACACCTGGGATGTTTGATAACATTCAATGGTCTCATTTCAAAAAGACAACAGAGTTTCTTTTTACCTTTTAGTTATATGCAGAAAATTAAGAGTAATTGAGAAATTTCTTTCCATTGATCCTATAAGATGTATGAACGTTGAGCAAATCTCTGATCTTTTAGATTGAATTTGTTTCTTCGGGTAAGTTAGGAGTGTTGGAGATGGTAATGTCATATGTAAACATATTGAGCATAAAAAAGGTCAAGAAACATATAGCAATGGAGATTGCTCGAAGAAGATTTCTTGTGAAAAAGCCATAAGAAACAAAATAGAATAAACAAAATGTCTATGGGATTCACATGTCTTCTCTTTGCTTATTCTTATATAACTTGTGATGAAACTTGAAAATTGATCAAATGGACATAAAATTAAAAAATAAAAATATTCTTTCAAATATCAGAAATGTGGATTCACTATAACAAAGAAGGTTATTAGTGACGAATTCAAACATCACTAAATATTAAAAAATTGTATGAAATTATAATTTGCGAAAAAAAACAATCATCGCCCTAATGGTGGTTAAATCTGGGTAGCAAAACAATATCCGCAAAATTTTTTTGAAATCATTGTAGAAAGGTTTTGGATACACAATATATTCATCGGTAAAACATATAACCAATGAGAGCCAAAAACATCTTTCATAAGATTTTCCGATGTATATGTTTCGTAGATAAAGGTTTTTACCTACTAAACCGTAGTCGTAGGTAAATATTTTTGTTGAAGATTTCGTTTTTGTATAGTTTTAGCTACTAATTGTTTGTTGTGGGTAAATGTTTTTAGAGACGTTCTTATAAACGTAGGTAATAACATTTTGTAACGATTTTGTTTTAGTAGCTAATACTTTTTAGTGACAAAATTTTATTTTTAAATTTGAATTTTATTATAATTGTTAAAAACAAATTTAATTTAATTTAATTTATTACATTTTAAAGAAAGTTTGAAATATAAATTAGTTACATTTTATAATTAATGTTAGTGACATCTTATTTAAATAATAATAAATTGAAATAAATAAACATTAAAAATGGAATGCATTTTATTAAAAAAATTACATGATAATTATAGTATTGAACAAAATTTATAAAAAAACGAAGACTCCTCATCGTCACTACTACTGACATAGTTTGAGCCAAGTAATTGTTTGGCTATCTTTTTAAGCTTGTTCACTTCTTTTACATTACGAATTGACTTCTCTTCTGTACATTGTAACTTAGTTTTTAGTGATTGGTTCTCCTCTTGAAGCATTGTGACATATGCTGGTCATGACGAAGATGCACCAGCAGGCTTAGGGTCATGCCTAAGACCTTTGATATACCCCGATCTTGTACTAAGAACATTGTTGCAAATGTCATCGACATTGGGCTAATTCCCCTAAGACAATGATGCCTGCAACAACTCCTGCATCTTGTCCTACAATTTAAAGTACAAAATCAAGTTAACTAAAAATTTATTACTTAGTAGTATTACATAAAAATAAACTGTAATAGTAATTATTTTGTACATACATAATTACTTTGTGCCTTTTCAGACGTCCAACCTTCACCTTTCTTGTATTGTGTTAGCTTGTACAGTGTGATCTTATCACATTCTTATCCTTGGAGTTGAGTTTGGCTCTATTATATGAATTTAAAAAAATTAAAAAATGATATAATTTATTGTATTAAGAAATAGAATAATAAGTTGAAAACGTTACATTTACAAATTCTTGTAGGACGAAAGAAAATGAATTAGAGCTAGTGTTATAAGGAGTCTTCATTTTTGCTCTATTCACCTTGGTTTTTTCACCGTTTTACTAAATTAAAAGTAGTCATGAAATGTATAAGCAAAATTAATGGAAGGAAATATGAAGAGAAATAAAACAAACTTGAACCTTCACAGAGGCCTAATAATCACACATGGCACTCCAATTTTCTGGAGTCACCCGTTCTAGAACATGTCTCCTTGCCTCTTCATCGGAAGGGAAAGACTGGTAATATTTATGAAGTTTATATCGATGATCCTTCGCCCTTTGTTTCAACAGTGAACTAACACAACTTGAAACATCAGTCTTGTGGATATCAATGATATTGAGCTT
Source organism: Erythroxylum rotundifolium (assembly GCA_027563915.1). NCBI lineage: Eukaryota > Viridiplantae > Streptophyta > Magnoliopsida > Malpighiales > Erythroxylaceae > Erythroxylum > Erythroxylum rotundifolium. The sequence continues at coordinate 7,551 of JAOSBO010001209.1, read as the reverse complement.
CATCTGTAAAGAACACATATAAGTTAACTTACTGTTTTTGATAAGTAAAATCACAATACATATAATCAAAGGAATTGAAATATTACTGAAACTTTGTCCAAAGTATTTTGGAGCAAGTTGTCTTCCTTCAACTGCCTGCCATGCTGAAGGCAAGACAATTTATTCCTCGCAACGATGCCTTAATCGCTGGATAATTTTGCATATTAGATCTCATCCAGGGGGCAATATTGTGTGGGGTCAATGGTCACAGACAACTTGTTGCTTAGTGCAACATTCATCCATCGTAACTCGGCTCCTTTTGTGATACCTCTACCTCATTTTCTAATGCCAGTATTGGAACTTGAAAACAAAAAATCATAATAAGAAAAACACACTAAACATGTAATGTAACATCCTATTATTTAGGATAAGGTTAAAATAGTGATTATAAGAGGTCATTAGGAAATTAGGAAGTATAATTCGTACTTATGCATAATGTGGTATACACATACACGATATTATTGATCTTGCAAATTACAATTATTTATACAGGCATTCATTGACATTTTCCAGGTATAAGTGATTTTTAATGTGATTAAAAATGTGAATTGTGGATTATTTGATTTGAAAATTGAATTGATGTGTATTAGAATTAATTTCGTATGTTGGTGACATTTCGAACATTTCAAAAATTTCTGAAAATTTGGGATATTTTTGGACTAGGAAAAAGGCCTAGTGGCAAGACTAATTAAGACATGGAAAATTAGGATGACTAAGCTCAAAATTGAGTGACATTTGGCATAGTTAAATGAGTGACAATTGGATTAGGAATTAATTGACAAATGGACTAATTATGGAGTGACAAATGGACCAATTATTATGTGACATGTGAACCAATCTTGGAATGACATGTGGACTGATTTAGTAGGGGACAAATGGCAACCTAATATGTGGACTAGTGGCAGCTGATTAATTAGGCAAATGTATTACATGCCTTCAGACACATGGTGAGTTTAAAAGCTGACACCTAGCTTGATGATGGAGCAAATTCTAGCAGCAATGTTTCTGCTATTTCCTTCACCTTTCTCCACCGAAAGTGCTCTAAATTTTCTTTGTATTTTGTTCTTAACCCTAGCTAAAGTTTTGCAAGAAATCACACCTAAATCCTTCACCAAAAAAAACTAGCTGATTATGATCTTCATATTACTGTCCGAAAATCACCTTGCTTTCACCGTAATTTTATGTTGGTTTTGCTTGCATGGAGACTCAGTTTAATCTAAAGTTTTTTGTTGGATTGTTAGCCTAATAGGTAAGTAACAATCTGAGTTTTGTGTCATGTCTAATGATATAAGAATGATTCTTGAATTAGAATGAAATGCATGTGATATTGGTGAAGATATGTGCTGGAAAATGTTACATGAACTTGGAATTTTTTTTTTGTTTATGAAAACCGTGGAATATAGATTGATTTATGGATGAATTAGGTCTGAATTTAAGTATAATAAAGGTAGATTTATGATGTTAATTTGATGTTCTTGAATTGGGTAAGAACTAGGACTATATGCATAATAATGTAAAAGTTTCTGGTTTGATATTTTGTGAGCTGTTAAGTAAATAATGTTGAACTGGAATAAGAGCTGTTATTGATGAGGAATTGGAGTATGATTCAGGCCTAATAGAGGTATAATTGATGAACTATAAAGAGGCTGTTTAACCTTGGTATAAAGTGTAAAACCATCTGGAAAAAATGAAAGAAGAATTGCTAGAATATGTTGGCTGTAGTGTTTTCACTGAACATGCTTCGGTATTTTAATTATATCTTGATCTGTAAATTTATAAATGAGTTGATTCTTAATTCATATTAAACTAGAGACATATTTCCACAACTTTATTTAAGAAGTAGAATTTTAATTTTGTCTCTATGACTGTCAAAATTGGCACGAAATTGAGTCCTGGCCTAGGTTGTAGCACTACCAGGGACATAAAACATGTCCTGTTGTTGTTAAATAAAATGTATTTATGTAGACCTAATTAGGCTAAGGTTTCTACACAAAAGTTGTAGTTTATTCTCTTATCTTTAAATTGGTATAAATTTTGTAATTTTTGGATTCGTGAATTGAGAGATATGGGTTGTACAACTTGAATGCATAATCATACATTAGCCAAAATTTCAAATGTGCACAGTCTGTGGTATTTTGAGCATAACTCATAGAATAATGAACAAAATTGAATGATCTTGGTATCAATAGAGACTTAAGACATAGGAGAATAATTTTTTGTGAGGAAGTGTTATCAAATTCTTTCATTTTCTTGATGAAATTAATTGTGCAAAATGGACCCAAAAGTGTACCTTGAAACAAATCTGAGTTAATAAATTGAATGTGGATATCCGAATGATTATTATGACTAGATTGATGATAAGAAACCTGAAATTGTCATGAACATGCATTGTACATAGTTAGTATACATGAATGTGCATAAATGAATACATAATTGTGCAAAAATGTGATATGTGAATGTATTATCTATATAGAGAAACGCATTGAACGACAACATCCAGACATTGCCAGTACTTCAAGGCAATAATTCTTTGGAACATACTGTGAGTGGTCTCACCTTATTATTTTGTACATTATTGAATTGTATTACTATCTTATTGAACTGTACTGAATTGTGTTGATTGTATACTGGATTTCGGACAATATTTGTTGGAGGCATTTTGATACATGAGAATGACATTGGAAGTGCTGATTGAATGTGAATACGTCTGCCTAAATGATTTTTTGATTCTTAATTGAAAAGTTGAATGTTGGACCTAGTCCGATGATCACTACTACTGTGACTATTACTGTAAAAGATACTGTGACTGATATACTGTTATCTTACATGCAAATGAGAGTGATTGAATTTGATGGCTAAATCGTGGCATGCACTTTATTTTAATGCATGTAATATAAAGGAGTTATGATTAGTGTTGCTATTGATATCGTTACTAATAAGAGCTTTAAGCTCCCGCATATGTGGTTCGATCCTATGGCCCACTATGATCAATGAGGCACAGATTGACTGACTAAGCCCGATAATTCAGGATACTGTAAAAGCACACAGTCACAACAATATAAAAATGAATGTGAGTCTCATACATATCGCATCCGAGTATAAATTAAATTCATTGAATGATTTGCAAAGCTGTGTGAATGTCGTTATATGATTGAACTGTTTAACTAAGAAATGATTTATCTGTGATAGTATTTGATACTTGTCAAGTGGATTTGAATTGTATGATTACATATTATAATCGATCTTGTTTTATGACATGAGTGAACCATCAAAGATGGTTATTCTGCTGAGTTCGTAAAACTCATCAAAATTGCACCATTGCTTTTCAGGTTCGAGAGTGAGATGACCTAGCTTCTAAGACTTTATAGAAGCATATTTTGTGCAACTGTTGTAGTCAGATTTGGCTCAAAGGTCGATCAGCTAGAATTGAGGACATAGTTGTTTCTTTCGAGTTTATAGTATTCGGTGTGTACTGAGTTGTTTATGTTCATAGTACAATGTTGTATACACATGGATGATATTGTACTATATGAAACAATGTAAATTATGGTTTTGATACAATGTGAACATTTTGGGTTTAGAAAACGTGTGATTGATGGTTTAGTGTATGATGCCATGTTATGTATAGTGAAGGTGAGATAGTTAACATGTCATTTCTGACAGGCATGTACACGTGTATCTGATGGACACACGTACATATGTCAGTTGGGAATGGGATGTTACATGTAATGAGTAATTTCAACATTAATGTAAATATGTTTGGTTAACAATAACATATATGAAGATCCCTCAGCACTAATAGTCGATGTTTGTAAAGGTTATTGGTGACTGTCTTTATTCGAAGATGTAATTGTTGGTTGTTGAACAATAGGATCGGATTGAGTTGGTTATTGTGACGGAGAAATTCTTCCGTCGTTGCCACCCTCTTTCCCTTGTTTCTATCAAGTGCCATTATATTGAACAACTAAAAAGAAATATGAAGAACACATAATCTTAACTCAAACATCAATATTCCACATGAATATAAAGAGATCAGTAGTCAAATACTAAACATTCGACATAACATTCCGTATAAACATAAGTGAAACATTAAAAATATGTATCTAGTCATTGTAAATTAACATAAGTAAAATATCAACAACATAAGGCAATTATGAACATAACATTTCAAACAATATAAATAATTTATTTACATTCAATCATCATAGTTAAGATTTTGAAAATCATAATCATTAAGTACATTATCATTGGATTTTTCATCACTAATATATTTGAGCAAAGTATCTTCATTGTCATTTAAGTCATTCTGAGAATAGTCTTCATTTGTTTGTAAGATAAGGTGGGCTTGGACTTCATCTACTTGAACTATGTTAATCTCACCTATGGAATGATGATATATCTACATCTTCCACTAGAATGCCTTCGTTATTAAACTCCATTCTAATTTCTTGATAGACTTCATCTGCATCCTCATCCAATTGACCAATATTCCTTTCATAAAAATCAAAGACATTCCTTTATTGAAACTTTTGAACAACCTTCCAATTGCTCCCCATTACAGTATCGTTGATGTAGAGAACTTGTTTGACTTGAATTGCAAGGACAAAATGATCATTATCATGCCATATCTCACTAACATTTATGCTAGTAATATGCCTATTCACTTCATGTCAGTTAGATCAAACCATTTGCATTTAAATAGAACAACCTTCTTATTTTTGATGTAGTGTAACTCTAATATTTCACATATGACACCATAGAAGTCAATGAAATTGTCGTCATGACATCCTTTAAGGAAAACCCCCATAATTTCGACTTCTACCTTAACTATCTCGATCTTGATGTGAAATCTCACCCCATTAACAATGCAACCTGTGTATTTCTTCCCACAAATATGAGGCCTATATGCAAAACTATATAATGTTGTTATCGCTTCTTGCACATTACAGTTATGTAACCGTATCATCTGTACGACAAATTGAAAATAAATATGAGGATGAGACACATTCTCATTATCGAGTAAGTTTCATATTGATTACATACTATGAAAATATGAGGATGAGACAATATGAGATGAGACAATATGAGAATGTGTCTCATCCTCATATTTTCATAGCATGTAATTAATATGAAACTTACTCGATTTCTAAACCATGATACAAACTTCTGCCTATGTCTTTCTTCAACTTTAATGATCCCTTTGCTACGAATTGTGTCTTTGTGCTCTCTATTTAAAAAAGACAATGACAGTAAGTTCTCAAAGTGAATGAAGAAAATTTTAATATGATTGTTTAAATGAAAAGGAATATACGTACTCCATGTATGTATCAACTTTCTCACAATTAATCAAAATATACCAATGGGCGATTTCGAATTCATCTTTAGTTAACTCCACTTATTTACCTATACTAAGTGACCTAACTTTTTGGGAGAAAATAGACAACCCATAGTCGTCATGAAAATCAAAGTTATGTCCTAGTCTATTAAATCTTGTCTCCACATCAGTTAAGTACATTGGAAAAAAAGTCAAGCATTCATTTACTATACAAGCCTCGGCAATAAACCTTTCTGGTCGAGCTCTATTACATACATAATGCTTAAGAGAGCATATAAACCTGAACATAATCAGATATGAAGTTAGGAATTGTTACAAACAAATAACATAAAAAAAACTTGTTGAATTTAATATGAATTACCTTTCAATCGGAAACATCTATTGAAATTGAACCGGTCCACAAAGTTTTGCTTTATATGGTAAATGAATTGCCAAATGAACCATAACATCAAAAAATGATGGGAGAATAATAGTTCAAGCTTACATAGAATCAATGCTATGTCTTTTTCCATTTTATCAAGCCCTTCAACTTTAAGTGTCTTGTAACATAATTGCTTAAAAAACTCTCCCAATTAATTTGAAGTAATGAACACATTCTTTGGCAAACACTCACGTATTCCAACAGGAAGTAATCCTTGCAAAAGTACATGACAATCATGACTTTTCAACCTTGACACTTTTCCATCTTTAACATTCATACAACGGTCGATATTTAATGCATACCCATCAGGAAATTTGACTGATTGGAGGAACTGACAAAACGATTGTTTATCACTTTTTGACACGTTGTAACAAGCAGGGAGAATAACGTATGACCCATCATCTCTTCTTTTCAAATGTAATTCCTTTATAATATTCATGTCTTCTAAGTCAAGCCTAGGCTTGATTGTGTCTTTGGATTTCCTATAAATTCTCATGACAGTCCCTAAAATGGAGTCACAAATGTTTTTCTCAATGTGTATGATATCAAGATTGTGCCTTAATAGTAATTCCTTCTTATATGGAAAGTTGAAAAATATGTTTTTTCTTGTCCAATTCAGTTCGACATCATTTCATTTTTGCTTTCTATTACTTGGGTGTGTGCGAGGTGTAATGTCACCCAAATGTGATAGTTAGCAAATGATATCATCATCAGACAACTGCATCAGAGCTTCACCTAATTTTACTATGACATTAAACAGTTTACTTCTTCGTCATCTATGCCTATGTTCCAGATAACGATGATGACCCGTATAACATATTTTACTTCGTATCCTCATTGAATATGTTTGATGATTACACATATGATAAGCCATATACCCTTTAGTGCTCCACCCAAACAAATTCCCATAAGCTCGAAAATCATTTATAGTCTACAAAATAGCAACATGCATTATAAATGTTTCACCTTCAACAATATCAAAAGTTTGTAATCTAAATTCCCATAGATCATTGATGTCATCAATTAATGGTTGCATGTATACATCGATGTCCTTATCAGGGGTAGTAGGTCCTGGAATAAGAAAAGACAAAAACATAAAAGGCTCCTTCATACACTTCCATAGAGTTAAATTATATGGGACTAGAATCACCGACCACATGTTATATGATGTACTCATATTATTGAAAGGATTAAATCCATCTAAGGCCACTCCAAGTCAAACAATAAGACAATCTCATACAAACCATGGAAACTTTCTATCAATTTCTTTCCATACGAATGGGTCTGCTGGATGACACATAATGTTATCATCAATGTATTTCTCTTTATGTCACCTCATATCTATAGTTGTTTTTACTGACATAAAAAGTCTTCGTAATTGTGGTTTAATAAGGAAGTATCAAAGGATTTTATTTGGTATCTTTTTCCCTCCACCATCATCCACGTGCCACCTTGATGTACCACAAATAGGACACTCCTAATGATCTTTACTTTCCTTCCAAAAAAGAACACAGTCATACTTACAAGCATGAATTGAAATATATCCCAATCTAAGGTCCCCTAACAGTTTCTTTGCATCATAGTAAGATTTCAACAACTTGTGTCCAATAGGTAATGCATCATTCAGTAAGTAAATTAGCACGTCAAAAGACTTGTCACTCCATTTATTATAAACCTTCAAATGCAACAACTTCACAACAAATGATAGTTGTGAGAGAATTGAGCACCCCAGATATAATTGTTCTTGAGCAACTTT
>JAOSBO010001182.1:0-11649 GCA_027563915.1 Erythroxylum rotundifolium | reverse complement strand
ATATTGGACAAAGGTAACGTCTGGGTTTCTGCTACCTAATGCTTTGTGATTTGTTTCTATGAGTCTCTCTAATCTCTGTGTATAGCTCTCACCTCTAATGAGCTATTTATAGGCTCTTCCAGATGACTAACCCTATTATAACTCTACTAGCTAAGATCATAAACTTATCCTATCTAATCCTTATCAGATTACATCATTCTAACCAGTAAATGACATCCCCATTTAATTAGGACTTTATCTAATAGGATTAAGTTACATCACATTAATAAGATAAAAGATCACCCTATCTAAGAATGATTATCCTTATCCACGAAGATCTCCTTTATCTTCAAATGATCCTTCCACATAATCTTTATCTCTTAAGGTTGATGTTCATCCACTGTAATCTTCTCTACCACGTCATCATACGCCACATTATCCACAATTGCCATGTCACTATTGATGTGTTCACCAAGGCCTATTCGCACATAGGTCCATCAATGCACGTCTATGGATAAGTCAATCTTCCATGATCAAGCTCTCTTATGGTGCAATCTTGTCGCTCCATGAATAAGTACGTCACAATCTGAGTTAGTATAAAACCTTGCGTATTATACATACCTTTGACCTGCCTTGCCGAAGTTAAGTGTCTTTGCGTACTCTCGGGTCTCGCATGACTTAGTTCGCCAACTCCTCACGACCTCGTATTTGAATATCATGTCTCGTGGAAGATTTCTGCCAATGCTTGCCTACACCTGCCCAGGTATCGAATCTCACTTACTCTTGAGATCTTTGCTGATACTTCCTGCATCCTTCGCCTACTTCATAAGTTCCTCGTGTTTTTCTCGCTAACTTACAAGACTTCGCCTTGTTCCCTCTTCAATATGCCTTCCTTGTGCTAACCTGCGTGCCAAGCATTGGCCAAGACTCGTCAACACTTGCACGATTCGGTAGTCTAGACTTAAGGGTTTAACAGAAGGGAACTTATCCATCTTTGATTAGCTAATACCTTATCAAGTTTCTTCCTTATCAAATCCCCACCTTTTTACTTGTTACTTTAAATGTATAGGTTGCTTGAGTATCTCAAATCTATAAACCCCATTTTTGCCGTTGCACTTTTTAACTCACTACCTAGTTTAGAGTGATTAATTATGTCACTTTGTTCCTTAAAAAGAGATAGGTAAGTGAATATATACTAGTTGGAACTATACATAGACTATAGACTATTTATTGTCTTAATACTATTAATCAGTTGCATTATTCACCATCTGAAGCACTAGCCACTAGCTAACCAATGATCTATTAAAAAAGTTATCAAAAGGAGTCTTCCTATCCTATTCGGGATATAGCTAGCCAATACTATAATGGATAGTTGTTTAGCTAGTCAAAGGAACTTTTATTTATAGTGTGTCCAAGTTTTCTCAAAGATTTAAAACTCTTTTATTTGGCAAAATTTTGATTCAAAACTATGTTAAGTTCCCAAAAAATAATAATTTAATGATGAAGAGGATTTTTTTTCAAAACCTTTAAAATTTTCTTTTGATTATGAAAATTTTGTAATACGTGTTACATTTAAGTCATTACATAATGATTAAACTCCTAATTCATGAAAATGATCAAAATAAGTCTGCATTAAGGTTACAATGATTTGTTAAATCTTAATGTACTTGATTGCTCTTTGTTCTTAGTTAAATTCCTTTTAAGCTCTCTTAAATTGCATATGTGCTCCCTAAACATGTCAAAAAACACTTTCAGCCAATGAAATTAGTTTCCAAATTGATGATACCTTCATAAGCCATACAAAAAGTGTGGTAAGAAGTTTAAAGTCAAAAATTCATGATAAGATAACATTATTAAAACAAAACTAGTATTCGACCCTATTAACTTCTAGTAAACTGAAAGTTATAATCTCTAAATTAACGTATTCTTAAGACATTATAACTAGAATGGGAAATAACAAAACAGATGGTGTTTAGTTACATGGTGGAAATGAAAATAGATCCATGAACATGACTGAGAAGTAATACATACCCCATAGAAACTCCTTGTTATGAATTTGTAAATAAGGATAAGACTATACCAAATTTTGAAATTCAAATGTTAAGAGTAAATCCCAACTAAAAACTAAGGAAGAAAATTAAACAAAAGAACTTAAATCACAATATTAAGATGGTACAATTTTTAAACACAAGAATGAATCTCTAAGTATTCTTAATAAAAACCAAGTAGAAGATTTACATGAATAAATTCAAAAGCTTATAAGAGGCTTCTCACCCCTTGGAGAGGTTATAAATTGACAAGATAGTGTATGTCGCAATGCCCAAATATTTGATATTTTCCTACTTAGCCACCTCCTCTATCAGAAACAAAACCTGAAAGAAATAAATCATACAATTAATTTAAGATATTCAAATTGAAATCATATGCTATAAACTACTATTTAGCTCTTTATACAAAATGTGAAATCTTAACCAACAATGGAACTTTAATAGTAATAATTCCATCTATACATGAAAAGGAAAACATTAGCAATAGAGGGAAAAATAAACCAAGACTTAGACACAAATTCCATCTAGTTATAAGAAAAAAAGAAAAGGACTTCCGCGTTAAACAATCATCAGATCAATACTTTAACTATGAAGCCATGACTAAAAAGAAAGAGTTTGTAGAATAGCACAATGCATCATCAAGAACCATATAAACACAAGAACAAGCCATATAAGGTCTATGAACTTTTAATTATTAGCAGATAACAATAAAGGCTCAACTAGCCAAACCAGAACCAACAACTGACTAGGTGATTCCAAGCAAAACGTATTTTTTCCAAAAAATTTGTCCATATGAAATAGTGCAAGCTACCTATATTGGTCAACTACAAATTTGATTAAGAAATGTACTGTTACGATTCCCTATAAGCATTATTCCCAAAAGCAAATTGGGAAGATCAAGAGTTTTGAGTTAATCTATATAACATTGCGCATGTTACATTCTATTGCATATTTTTAATTGATTATCTATTATTTTCACTCTTAAAAACAATATTATTATATATTTACATAACTTCATTGACGTAAAGAAGTTATACAAAGTTAAACTGAATCATTAAGCCTTACAACTAAGGGTCGTAGATTTCATATTAACGTAATGAAAGGATCATAATTTAAATGAAAATTGTGGAAATGATTGTATTAATAATGGAAAGAGATAACAAATATCAATTTTGAATTCAAAATGTAGTTTTTGTTAAATAAATGTGATTGAAGGAACGAGATAAGAAATTATAAGAAAGGAAGAACAAAATCACCTTGATAAGGGGCTATATCTCCTCTGTAGACCTACCACAAATGTGATTTTCAAATTTCTCACCTTTACACTACTTCACCATTCTTCTTCCATCTCTCTCTCTTATTTCTCTACATGTGTGTGTCTTTTTGGGCAACCAGACCCTCCGACTCCTTGTACCTGTCCTTTAAGAGAAGCATGAAAAAGAAAAGAACTTGCAAGCAATTCTGGGCTAATTCATACATGTTTTCTTTAACCTAAATCCAAATTTACACAAAGTTCAAACTTTATTACTCCTATCACAAACTCATATCTGAAATAAATCACCAACCTTAACCCTAGAAATCAATACCATCAAAACTCTAAAACTCACAAAATTTACCAATTCCGAATCCCTAGAAACCTAAAAGTCAAAAAGCCAAATCCATTAAAAAGAACTCAGAATTCACAATTAAACCATAAAGACAAAAGAAAAGAAAAAGAATGATACTTACCAGTTTCATTCAGAGGTTTGTTTTTGTTGGCGCAGACAATTAGAGATGTTTTTGGCTTTAGGGCATTGTTTTTAAACGTCCTTTCTAGTTTTCATTCCCCTCCTATAATTATCATCAAAGAGTTTTAGTGATGATTTTCAAAAACATCACTAAAGGGTCCACATTTGGTGACGGCCTTAAAAATCGTTGGCAAATGGTCAATATGGGTTATTGGCGATGATTTTGAAAATCGTCGCTAAAGACTTGCTTTTAGCAATGATTTTTAAAACATATCCAAATGTTTTCCTTCTTGTAGTGTTTGCTCACTTTGACATTCCGTGAACTTGATCTTTCACATATTACTTAATTCTATTTAATAGTGTTACTAATATCACCAAAAATATGTTCATCAACAAAAATATAATTTTATTATCATCAAACCCATAGGTTAGGACTGTACGTAGTCTAAAAAATGTAGCTTGCTTTCGTTTGATTGATATTCCTATTAAGAGTTAAAGAAAGCTTTACAATGAATTCATAATTATTCATATAAAACAATGTTTGTAGAGAAAGTTTTAATGATGTTTTAGCACATTAATCTTTACAAGCTTTTTTTTTTAAAATTTCTTTACACATTAGGTCATTTATTAAGGAACATATTTGGATAGAAAAAAAGAATATAGTTAGCATTGTTATTGAACACCATCAACGTCAATTAATATTTTGGAATTTCAATAAGGATCCAACATATATCAAACCCTCACTCTAATGACCTTTGGAATGGAGGAATTGCGAATTCTTATTATGGTTTTACATCTAAAAAAAACTTAATAGTAATTAGTATTCTTTAAAGATGAGTAGTAAGGATATTTTTACTTGTTGTACATAAATTACATTGCTGAAGTTGCTAAGATTCATAAGGTAGCACTGTTGGATTAAGGGTACAATTTGTTGGGAAACCGGGTTGAGATTAGATCCAGACCGCAGCAGAATAATTATGAAACATTTTTGAATCTTTTATTTCCCAAAAGCCAGGATCTTTTTAATTCTATAAAATGATTAACACAAATCATAATAAAGCAGAAACTTAATTTGTATCTTATTCTGAAGCTTGACCTTTATCTCGTCGTATCCCTTGAACTATTTGCAAAATTGATCCGTTTCAAGCATCGTAACCGCATAAATGTTCGGTCTCTAATGGTATCCACAAGATGAGTTGAGAGAATTCTCTAACTCTTACAGAGAGGGTTAAGCTTGAAGTGCTAGCTTCATAGAGCCTAGGCCTATTTATAATAAGCTTTGGACATTTAGTAATTTAATTGAAATTAAATTCTAATTTCAATTAAAATTTAATTAAAATTACAAATAATTATAATTAAATAGCAATTATGCCCATATAAGATTAAATATTTCATATTGATCCTTATTTATTAAATATCTCATATTTAATCATAAAGTTTCTCAAACTTTATAATCATGTCTGACTTGATTAAATTAACTTTGCTCTCTCCAACCCATTCTATATGTGAGACCCATTAGGTTCTTAAATATGTTGGTAATGATTATAAAATCTAATTCTAATTCATAATTAGAATTAGATAAATTTAAACTCCTTTTAATTTATCTTTAATTCTCCAATTAAACAATTTATAATTATAGATCAAGATTGGCGTCTAGCAGTTTTGAATACGCAAATATTTAGGAATGTCAAAGTGGTTTTGACTAACCTTTCTGTGCATAATTTTTCCTGTATAATTTAATCCTTTCATCAGTCAATGTTCCAATTAGACATAGAGCATGGAAGTAATGTCTAATCTATTTTGAGTCTAATCATATTAGTTCTCCGCCATTCCCTGTTGATTCAATTAATGATATTTGTAAACTATTTACAAATGTCATTCCACCTTGGCCAAGGATTTCCCGAATCAATATTAATCGAGAAGAACGGAACATTCTCCCTAATTACTTTTGGGTGATGAATCCTGTCTTGATCTCTCAACTACCTTCATATAATTCATGCTACATCCAATGACTACCGATTAAATAACCCATGATTAAATAGATCATAAGTAATATCAAAACATAGGAATCCCCATACAAGATAACTTTGATGACCTCAAGTCAAAGGATCACTTATACAATCATCACAAAGAGAATTCCATAAAAATACAAGTAATGTTCCAAATGGATTTCTCATATCGGGTCTGTTTAGTGAACTTGTTCTCTAGCAAGCACCCACACGTTTGTTTAAGTATCTCTATACTTTAGTCTATGAGATCGACTACTTCCTTCATAAGAAAAAAAAAACAACATATGCTAGTCTTTTATGTTCTATTCCTAAATGTTCTTAGTCATTAGAACAATAACTAGGAACATTTAGGAATAATACATAAATGCAATAGAAATCTCAAAATTATAATCTCATTATAATTTCATTTGCAACGTACAATTATCCCATGGACTTTATCATATACATCTAAATATGTACAAGATAAAGAATGCCTTTAAATAATTTTTCACTAAATCACAACCAAAGCCATTGGATGTAGGGCATAAATCAAAATTATGATCACTTGTATCCATAAAATTAAAGGGGTGAATATCTTTAGTGTGTTTTATGAAAATGTATTTTGACAATATAAAGAATCATGTATGGAAAGTTGTTAGGTACTTGGAAACCATAGGCTTAAATCCCTTCCAACAATTACATAAATAAAACACTCGTAAAATTATCAAAATCCAACTACTAAGGCTTGTTACTGGTACTTAATTGTTTTAGGAGTTCACTAGACTAGTCAAACTAAGATGTTGGCTTTTAGAAAGAAGTCAAGTATGAAATTCATTCATTTTTAATTTCATTTTCTTGGATGAACAGGGGATTAAAGATGATGAGGACTCTTATCATCACTAATGACTTAGCTTAGGTTTGATTAGAGCGTTGGAAGGAATATCATTGATTCATAAATTGGGTATTAAATTATAATAGCAAGAAGTTGGTAGAATAAATATCAAATTTGTCATAAACTTATGAAGCAAGAATTATCTAAAGAAGAGTTGCTGTTAAAGGGTGGTGAGGAATGGAATTTATTAAGCGACATTATAAAGTTTAAATTAAGAAGTGATCAAGTTGTTTTTAAGGGAATTGGAGAAAAATAATGTATATGACTAATTTAATTAAATGATAAAGACCTATATTGTTTGTTGTTAAAGAGTTTGGTCAAGTACGATCTGGCACAAAAGAGTGTGGTTGTGGTAAGATAAGCCCTTAAGATTTGACTCTTGAACTTAGGAGTATAGTCAATTTCACCTTCTAATTTTGAACATTGAGAATATATAGTTATATGTATCCCTATAGCAATGTCTATCCTTATCCTGAAAATCAACTAGAGTGTCATTTGTTAAAATTATGTAAGAAAACTATCTATTCTTGTTTCTTCTTTAATTTATGTGAACTAGTTCATACTATGCCATCCTTTCTTGAATAAATTTTGTTATAAGGCGTTGATAACAGTATTTTATGCTATGAGCTAATATTATTTTATTAATAAATGTAGTCATATTATAATTTTATTAATAAATTACAATTAATTATTTTCTTGTTATAGTCAGTGATATGGAAAACATATTGGGCACTGTATGTTAACAAATTCTATCAAGATTAATTTAAACGCTAAAGTAGCCTAAAATATGGGCATCAGATCATTTATGCCACTAATTGTGTACCTATTCAGTTCCACAACAAATACAACAATGTTTTAATAACTGATAGCTTCCACTTTATTCTCCCCTAAACCAAGCCAATTGAAGCCTCCTCTCCGTTTTGATTTTGCTTTCCACTTTTATCTGTGAATATACGGGTTGTTTTAAATTGGGTTACAAAGAAAACAAAGCTAATTCTTAAGTCCCTATCTTTTTGTTTTATCTGTTTATGCAATAAGATTGATGATAGTAAGTTGACATATAGAACGCTCCCGATCGCTCTTCTTTGCGTAGTCTCTATCCTCACAACATCAGCTCCTCTAGTCTGCTTCCTGGAGGCGTGACGCCATCTTCAACGAAAGCTTCTATACCCAAGAGATTCTTTCGACAACCATTTCCTCCACAAGTGTGAGCTATTGTTTGTATATTGTTAAGATGATATTATATTGTTTGAAAGTTGTTTCAGGTTATATCCATAATTCATCTTTTTCCTTATATTTTCTTAATTTCAGGCACATTGCACCTGACTTCTTTTACTTTTTGCTTTAATTAGACCTGCTTGCCGTAATCTTACATCTTTGATGAATCACATTCTTGATGTACCAATATTGGCTTTGGTAGTAACTGTTGTTTCGAAGTGAGTGTAAAGATCTTTTTATTCAAGATGACTTGGTTTCTTGTTTAGACTGGCCTTCGATCCTTTAGTTCATAGCATTAGAGTAATATTTCTTTATTAAAAGCACTAGAGAACCATAGCCACTTTTACTTTCTCTTTCAATATGCAAAGTTCAGAAAGATGTCATACAGTCCTTATGCTTGCATATCCTTTAGTTTTGAAATCTTCTTTCAAACATCCAAATATTTATTAGGAAGGTAACATTTTTATCTAAATAAGCTTTTTTTCCATGTAAATTTAATCTATCTAGGTGTAGACTTCATCCCTTTCTTTTTGAAGATAATTGCTCTACAAAAAATATTAACAAAATTGATTATAAGATGTTCTAAGGTTTACCTGCTATGGGGAACATCCTTGTACTAATTGAAAAATGATAGAAAATCAACTACAATAAAGAATTTGAAGGGCCTAGAATTTTCAATTTAACTCTAGAACTATTATTTAATGGCCTGAGACTACCCCTTTATATTTCAAACATAGATGCATCAATTTTCATTAGTGTTTGTGCATTTGAGTGGATTTCACTAGTGTTTGTGCATAAAAAAAGAGCCAATCTTTCTTGATTTAGCATATCCATCACTAAATTGATTTACATACAAATTACTCCTGCTACTATCATGTCATATTTTATTTGTTCTGTTCTTAACCTGATTTGAAACATACTGAGCACTAGGGATGAAATAATCTTTGTTTTGTTTTTGGAATTTGTAGACTAGATCAAAGAGTCCTATAAATGGGCATGACATCAACAATCCTAATAGGTATATCATCTTCTTAGGAAACTTGGTTTTGAGCACTTCACTCTAATGAAGTTGATGTGTGATAATTACGTAGCCATTCATATTGCCTCAAATCCAATCTTTCATAAGAGAACCAAACATGTTGATGTAGATTATCATTATGTTCGTGAAAAGCTTTAAGAAGAATTGATTGAAATACCATATGTCAAGTCAAGATCAACTTGCTAACTTATTCACCAAGGCATTGGGGGGTGGCAGTGGGGGTGTCTCATTCCAAAACAATGTGCAATAAGCTTGGAGCTTATAATGTGTATGCTCCAACTTCAGGGGAGTGTTAGGAAAGATTATATTAGATGTCAGGAAATATCTATATTAGGAAAAGTATGATCTCCTCTTTATTATGTGATTTTCTCTTTATTCCTAAGATCTTTTCCTTATATAATTGGTTCTATATAAAGGCTACAATGGTCTTAAGTTATTATCAAGCCCTCATTTAACTATTCTCTTATTTTCACAAACATATAAGCTCAAATCTCTTCTTATTCTCTGTATAAAACTACATAAATTTTGCTACATGTTATGTTTATCATTTAAGTATATTTTTTCTCCTTTTCGATTCCTCTGACAATCTTTTTCATTTACATAGAAAATATAATGTACAACTACACTACCATAAATATGCACATATACATATGTACATACATTTAGGTCATTCCCTATGGACATATCCTTCCCTCACTTAACCATACCTAGAATATGTCAATTTCTTGATGTCAACGAAGATAATTATGATTGGATGTCATTATTTTGATTTAGGATTTATTGAGTTTCATCTTTCAAATTTCCATCATTCTTTTTTCCTAGGGTAAGTGCCTAGGGTTAAGTGTATACTTTATAGGAAGTCAAGTAAGAGAAAATCTTATGGAAAAGCAAAAAAGATAGACTATAACATATAGACTTCTAAAGAAGAACTTGTCTCTTTAACCTTTTTGGCTTTAATCTTTCATCTAAATCATTCTTGTTAAGATATATGTTAAGATATCTTAATTAATTCATTTTGAGCATTATTTATAATTAGACATCTTTCGCTATTTAAAGGATATGATTATGATGAGTATTCTATCTTATGTGGGATTATGTAAATATAAGGTTTATTTAGGATAAAATCCTAGTCAAGATGGGATTTAACTGGAATAAAATCAACATATCTTGGTTAAGATGAGACGTAGATTTTTGGTGATTTTTTAAATCATCTTAACAACCTATTTTGGAAGTTTTATCCATGTTTGACAACTGCATTCCATGGGTAATGGTGTAAATTTCTGTACTGTTGAGAGGTCATTTTGTGTGGGAAAAATGACCTGATTATTTTGACTTGGCAACTATATTTTTGAGCACATTGAGCTACCTTCGGTAGCTGATTTTTGGCAATTATGCCCATCTTGGACGACTGTGTTTACTGTGGTGTCGCGTGTTTTTTTTTACTATCCAGTTATTGTGTTTAGGTGGAAAAACCTCCAATAGATCATGTGGTTTTTGTAGCTCTATTGATTGTCATATTTTGGTGATGAAAAATTTGTTGGTTTGATGTGTTTTGTAGAGGTTATGCATGGAATGCTTCAGTGATAATATCGAAGGTTTATAGTAGATTTCTTAGTAGACAACTTCCTATTCTTTTGTTGATGAAGTTGCATTTTTAGGGGAGTTGTTTCTTATCTCAAGTGTCTTTGTTTATGTCCTTATTGTTCTAATCACTTGACTTTTTTATTTCTTATCATTATTATGAAACGTTTTTATCAAAATTCTTAGTTGAGATTAGCACGAGTTGGTAATGTTATTGGGAGTGATTTACTTTCATAGGTTGTGAGGATGAGGGATAATGTCAAAGACTTTGTATTGCTTTGAGTAAAACTATTTTATCACAAGTGAAAGTTATTTAAGTTGGGTGAGGGCCTGACAAACATAGGCAAGGTGTGCCAAACTACATTACCAAATCTTAGCCATTGATTCATGTATTTTATGTTTGATATATGGAAAATTTAACAATTGCTGATATAATTGCTTTATATCAAGCATCCAATACAATTCAGAGCAACTGCAGTAGAACTAGATTTTTGTAAAACTATATCTTTTAGATTTTCCAATTATTATCAGAGCTTGGGTTACCGAATTAGAATTTGGTATGTCAAGTTAGTGTGGATCTGTGTTTTGCAATTATGGTTATAAGAGAAGAGGCATTAATCACTAAACCACCATTGCTAGATTGTTCCAATTATCTTGCGTGGAAATCATGGATGAGAGTATTCATTTAGGCACAAGATACAAAAGTATGGAACTCAGTTTTCAATGACTAGACACATCCAATGATGACAAATGAAAAGGGAAAAGTCGTACTTAAAGATCCATCTAAATGGATAAGGGCTGAAGAAGAGGGAGTGCTTAGAAATTCTCAGGCCATGTACACCATCTTCAGCGTAATTGATGAATGTCACTTTGCCATGATATCATCCCGTGAATTGGCGAAAGAGGCATAGGACACTTTGCAAAGAATATATGAGGAATCAAAGTCTATGATAGCAAATGTTGGCCGCTAGATTTGAATAGTTGAATATGTTAAGTCAGAATTTTGACTTCACGTATAAAGTGATTTTGATGACAAACAAAGATAAGATAGAATGAAAAGCAGATGACATTAACAAATATGAAAAACAGACGGAAGCAGTGAAGTAATAAAAAGCAGACGAAAGGAGTTTGCAAAAGCAGACGTTGCAAAAACAGACGTTGCAAAAGCAGACGATGC
>JAOSBO010001160.1:0-13870 GCA_027563915.1 Erythroxylum rotundifolium | reverse complement strand
TTTTGTTTTTGGTGTATATGATCAAGCATGGATTTTGAATTGTGTATAGATGATATTGAACTGTAATTGGGGTATAAATGAAGAGGAAATGATATGGATGTAAGTTAGAAATGATAGACCAAGAAAAAGAGATTAATTAGTGTTTCTACTGAACATGCATCCGAAATTTAGACATATCTTGACCTAAGGATATCCAAATAGAATTATTATTAATTTATATTAAATTAGAGACAAATTACTACAACTTTCATGAAGAAATTGAGTTTGAATTCCGTCTCTAAAAGTTTTGAAATTTATCTTGAAGTTGAGTTTTGGATTATGTCTCTGTTTGCGAATAGTATGTAGTAAATTGTGTATAACTTTCACAATACTAAACCTAATTGTATGAACTTAGGTTCTTTAGAAACTTAAGACATATATTAACAATGTTTTAGAAGGAGGCTTTGCCAGAAAATCTCATTTTCTAGGTCATAATGGCCATACAAAATTGACCTGAAAAATAGAGTTGGAAAATGAGTCTTGTTTACTGCTTTCTGTGAAAGTTTGCCGCAGCCAACTCCTTGGTTCACTATGGAAAACTTATGGGATTTCTTCTCAGGAAAAGTTCTCCATGGCCAACTTGCAAGATTTCACGAGGAATTTTCCTCTCGGGAAAAGTTCTCCACGGCCAACTCTTGGCTTCGTCGTGGCCAACTTTCCTGCACAGCTTAAACATACTTCAGTATTTCAATGATTTCTTGATCTATAGTTATCCAATTGGGATTATTTTTCATTTAGAGTAAACTAGAGACATGGGAATACAACTGTTATGGATAACTAAGATTCTAATTCTTTGTCTAGAATTCCAGATTTCTGAATTTAAATTTAGTACAAGATATTGATTTAGTTTAAGAACAGTCTTAATTATTTGGAGTATAACTTTTGGAATACTAAACCAAATTAAATGATCATGGTGTCAATAGAAACTTATGACATAGGAGAAAAATTTTCTAGTGGAAGTATTGTAAAATTACTTCATTTGCAATTGTCTGAATGATCAAGAACTGTAGACCCGAAAGTATGTTTTTGGAAAAATCTGAAATGAACAATTGAGTTATGAAATTTGATTTTAGCGGTTTTATTAAGATATAAATCCGAAGTACAAATGATACTTAAGTGAGTTTTGATATATGATTGACAATGTGAAGAGAATAAAGGAAAAATACCCAGGATTGTCATTGAGCATGCATTTTACACATTTCATATACACATTTGTGCGTGAAGAAATACTTACAATTGTGCAATTATTAATGTGAGTGCAACGTGTGTATTGCATAGTATTGATGTACAGGATAAATGTCCGCATCCAGGCATTTCCATATCTTGGAAGCAAATGCTAATCTAGAGCGTACTGTGAGTCAACCTAAATGGTCTTACTTATTGATTGCTTGGTTCATATTATGTTTTGAATTATCTTAAGAATATGACTTTGATTGTGTTGATTTTGTACACAAAAGGTCCGATGATTTTGATACATGAATGTGATACTGAAGTGCTCCTTGTATGTGAATTTGATGAAATATGTGATATCTGACTTGGTTATTAAATTCCGAAGAAAGATGCGAATATGCATATGATTGAAAAAGTTTTTCTCAACATTTATGTTGAATGTGGGACCACGGTCCAATGTGATAAATACGACATGTGAAAATGACTGATTGATCATATAAGAAAGTGAAGCATTCCATTACATGAATGCATGAAAGATAAAGGCAGTTATGACCGGAATAGCCACCGAAAAAGAGCTTAAAGCTCATATTGTGAAAAAAGAGCTTAAAGCTCATAAACTGTGATAAGAGCCTCCGGCTCGGTTATGAATGTACTCGATATCCAATAAGGGATATGAGACATCATTTGATATAGCCCCGTATCCACTAAAGGATATGGGCTAGATAAAAAGGCACTTGGTCACAATAAAGTAATAAATGAAAGTGAGTCGCATGTGCACTGCATATTCATTTAATATGTATGTTTGAATGATTGCAATACCCTGTTAACTTGTAATTGAATAAGAATGTGAATATTGTGAACAAAGTGATATGTGACTATATAAACTATATGTGTATGTGATTGAGTGAGCCATCGAGGATAGTCACTCACTAAGTTCGCAAAACTCACCCAAATTTTGCAATATTTTTTTCAGGTTTAAAGGACTTACCCTGTTAGGTAAACGGGAGTATGGCCACTGCATTCAAGTCAGAGATAGAGGTCGCGATCAGTTTGCATCTGCATTTGTTTTCTTATTTTGTATCAAATTGTATATTCCACAATTTATGAACAATGTATATTTGAATATTCCTGTATGTAATAACTTTCAAAAGTAGAAAGGTTTGTAAATGAGAATAGTAATAAATGTGATTTTGATGTCACAAAAGAAAAGAATGGGCCCAATTTGATTATTGATTTCTGTATACGCGTGTATTGATTTTTTTAAAAAAAATTATAATGAGTTCAATTGTTGACTATTCTAGCATGCACCCTCGCGGGGTACATACTTGGATATCACTCAGGATGTCAGGTACGTGTCTTGTGAGAGTGGGATGCTATAGTTTTGGTATCAGAGCCTAGATTTAGTATCTTACATGGGCATTTTTTGAAATATGTGTTAAGTTTCATGCATTTTAGACATGTCATAGCAAGCAGAAGCAACTGATCCCTAATCTGAGACGCATGTATATGAGTCACACGCATGAGCATTTGTTAAGAGTTTAAGTTGATGGAAATAGTGAAAAGAATGATGATCTTTCAGAATGTGAGAAAATGGAAATTTGTGGATATCTAGAAATGAGAAATAGTATATGGTTAGATATGATAGATAAAGATTCAATGCATTTGTATTGGTGGTGTATTATAGAATATGATATCAATATTATACTGTGGTGGTATATCCTCGAATGTGAAATAGATGTGAATACAAAGTCGCGGATTGTTTGAGGAAAATAGAGATATAAGTAGAAATGACGAGATTTAAAGTGTACAAGCCAGGTTGAATGAAAGTAAAAATTTCTATGACCTTGAGAGGTTAAACTTAGACTTGAAATGAATGTCGAATAAATGTGATAAGAGTTATGATTTAGCATAAGAATCTGTCTGCGATATTGAGATTAGAATTTCATGATGATTATGCATCTATAATTCTGAACGGATTGAGGATATACATATGGAAGATGAAATAAATGACAATAGGAAAACGAGATAGAAATGAGGGAGGAATAAAAGAGGAATGAAATAAACATAAATGAATTTTCATGAGATGAATGATATATATAGTAAGGAGAAAGTTAGGAAAGCATACAAGATAAGATTTTATGTATGTATGAGATTAAGAAAAAGATGATGAATCAAATGGGAAGAGTGAATGCAATCAATATGGTAGTTGAATTATTATGAAATGGCGTCGCATTAGAATAGGTAAATTCTGGAGGAAAAAAAAGGAGTAGAATTAATGTTAATATGTGTTATTGCAAGGAAGAAAGTATAGAGCACGATGGTGGCCTGACAAAAATAGGTTTATGTCACAATCGTGGTAGGGATATCCTGATTTTGGGAAGGAATAAAGAGAGAAACGTTGTCTAGGATCAATTGAGATCAAAGTATTACTATAGTAAGATCATGGGTGATCTATCGGAAATAAATCTCTGGATAGAATGGGAGGACCTTGATGGTACACACCTAAGCATATGCGACAATAATCATGTCTAGTACTTCATTGAGTATTGATAACTAGAACATTATAATTGTGTAAGAAATGATAGAAATTGATCTTCTTAAGTTACTAAGAATGGCTAATAAGTAATGATGTAAACAATTGATTGATAAAGATTGCATGACCAGTATAGATGTTAGTAGCAAGAAATCTTCTTTCAAAGAAGAATTTCACTAAATTAGGTTAAACATATCAGATAGTTTATATTAAGAATGATCAATGAAGGAACAAATCAGAAATGAATATGTAATGATTCAAAAGTGAGTATTGGAGTCCTAGTCCTAACAGAGACACAAGCATAAATTGTAGAATATGCTACTAAGATTGTATGCATTATGCTTGATGAAAAGTATCCAACTATGTGATTGGATTCTTGGATTTGAGGCAACATTCTTGTTAGTGTGAGGAGAATATAGGCCCATGTTATATTTTGTGTAAATATGTTTGGGAGATATAAATTAGATCTAATGAATGTGTTATCAATACAGGAAGTTAAGATTTCAAATAAATTGAAATGTGTGGAGAAACCAATATGAATGAATAGACATTAGAAGAAGTCAATGTGAAATCTGAGGAAACCTAATGAATGGAGAAAATCATTCAAGAAAAAAAGTCAATTGGGAAACCAATAATAACATGCAATAATATTACCTCATTGAGGAATTAGTTACTTAAGGAATTATGAGAACAAAATATGGGCACATTAAATTTTGGCAATCTCTGTTTAATTTAACATTTCCCCCGACAGTATTATGGTATTGAAGAATAAAGCATCCTAATTTTGTTTGGATCAATCATTGACTATGATCATAGATGATATATTGAATGTGTTCGAAAAGTTGAGGAGAATATTGCAAATATTTGAGGTCATTCTTACATATCATAAAGTTAGAAATAATTAGATGCCAAGTTTAGTCGAAGTGAATCTTATCTTGATAGAATAAAATGATGGGTTGTATAGTATCTAAACATGGCATATTGGAAGACCCAAAGAAAATTGAGTTAATAATGAAGTGAGAAACTCCAAGGAATTTATAAGAGATCTGGAGTTTTCTAAACACTATTAAGGAGTTTTTACTGATCTTAGCCCTTTGACAAAAAAAAAATGTCTAAGGGAAAATGTGTAAATTGTATGACTGATGAATGTAAAGGGAATTTTGAGGAAGCATAACATCAATGGTAGTTATATCATTTGGAATTGGAGATTATGTAGTATATATTGAGGTTTCACATAAGAGATTAGGATGAAATCTAATGCAACAAAATAAAGTTATTTCATATGCATAGAGAGAATTAAGCCTCTTGAGTTGATTATTTGATATATAAGTTGAAAACTTGCTGCAACAGTAATTGTTTTGAGAGTTTGGAGATATTAAATGTACAGAGATGTTTCAGATTTTATACAAATCATTTAAGTTAAGATAAATATTGAGTTTAAATGGATTGAATCTAAGACCGAGACAATGGATAGAATTATTGAAAGATCATGATTGTGCAAATGAGTATTTCACGGTAAAGCTAATGTTTACCTAATGCTTGAACATAAAATTCAATAACGAAATGGCACAAATTCAGATATTGAGGTTACCAAACCTAATGCAATAAAGAGAATAGAATGTTCAGTTGAATTTTGGGGGAAAATGAAGTAGTAATGGCTTCATTGAAATTTAAGATCAATTTCACATGAAAAGATTGACAAGGCCCGAAGTGAGGATCTAGAATTGTGAATCTTATTGAGGAATTGAAAATGAATATGAATTTCGGGTTTGAATTGGAAAATGATACTTGTGATTGAAATAAAAAGTATGTGTACCCGATAATGATGATTGAGCAAAGAGATTATCAGAGAAAGCACTAAGAAAAAATCTAGGCTATACATCCTAGTACGAATACAATGAACTAGTACTTAAGGGCTAAGGATGTAGAAACAAGTGACTACATATATGAGTTGCCAGCTATCTTAACTGTTGGAGATATACTTAAAGCTTATATTTTGGAGTTTATAGGAACTTGAGGTCAATGTATAGTTTAATTGATTTTAAACATAACAATCATTATCACAGTGATATTATTAAAATACCGTATGCGATGTTGTATGACAGAAAGAGAGTCATCCACCTTTATATTTAGATGAATAAGGCTTAAAATAGTTGAAGGCCAGAATTGATTAGAGATGTTACTGATAAATGAAACTAATCTGTGCTAGAAATTAAGTGATGCAAGAAAGATGAATGAGTTAGGTGGATCAACACCGGAAATATGGAGTATAGTGAGATGGACATATGAGTTAAGTGTATTAACACTAAAGAGACGTGAATTATCAAGTGAAAGATGAAATATCTTTGAAAGTATCACCTTGCTAAGGTGTGCTTAGATTGAGAAAAAAAAAGGTGTGCTCAGGTTAGGAAAACAAATAAACTAAGCTCGAATTGTATTGGTCCATATAAAGTTATTGAGAATATGACCATTGACTTATGAGTTTGTATTACCAACAAAGAAGTCTTAGATCATAATGTGTTATATGTGAAGAAATATTGATGTGATCTGACAAAGATGAATTATCAACACAGGAACTGAAATAATGGGTAATCTAAAATATGTTGAGAAAACAGCGACGATAGTGTGGTATTTGAATAAGTAATTGAAGGATTGACTAATTACATGAACTAAAGTCAGGTAGAAGAAATAATTCGAGTGAAAAATTTAAATGGGAAACAGAGGAGCACATGAGGAAACATACCCCTGCCTATTTGAACAAACAAATAATAATTTCGAGGACGAAATTTATTAGGGGGGAGAAATGTAACATCTCATTCCCATACTTAGGGTTAGAACCCTAAAATACGATACATGTGAGATCAATGAGAGATTAAGAAAATTGGATCTCATGCTCATGTATACTGTTAGCATACACACACATGAATATTAATTTTTTTAACACACATGAAAATATTTGTACATGCATTCATTGACGAATTCCGGGTATAATTGATTTGTAAATGTGATTATATTGAGAATTGTGCTTTTTATATGTTGAAAATTGATTTGGAGAGTGTATTAGTGGTTTAGAACTTTTGGTGAACTTTTGGCCTAGGAAAAATGCTAAGTGGTAGGACAATTGAGGAATGGCAGTAAAACTAAATGTCAAATGATAGTGGAAATTTTTGTAAACGAATTTGGGATTTATTGACAAGTGTCAATGAAAATTTGGAGACAATTAGAGTAGGAATTGGAATTGATTGGACTAGTTAATGAAAGAGATTAATCCAAACCAATAAAGATAGGACATGTGGCAAGTGACATGTGTCAGTTGCCAAACAATGCCCTACCCCACAATGGTTTGAATATGGCAAGACCATTTTATTGTTTTCATTCTTGCTCCTCTTCTCATTTTCGCGACTCTTCTTCTCCATTTCTTGTCTTCTATCTTTCTTCTTTCTTCACAAGTTTTTACCTACCTAACCATCATCAACGTACACCTTGCTCTCTCCTTCCATTTGTTACTCTCATCTTGCTCTCTTTTCACTTTTCACAAAAACCCAACCCTACCACCTTGAAGGATGAAGGACGTGGGTTGTATGGAGAGCTAGGGCTAACTGAAATTTTTGAAGATTTGAAGCTAAACCAAGTAAGTTATGCTTTAAATATCATTGGTTAGTGTAAATGGCATATGAAAGTGTATGGAAATGTGATGAATGAGTGAATGATTTTTTGCCTTGTTTTGCATTGACGATGGGTTAGAGCTAGCATGATCATAAAAATGGGGTTGGAAGAGTGATGATTTGTTGATAATTGATAAGTTGTTGTTGTTGAGATTATTTTTGAGATAGAAAGGTCGTTATGATGAATGTGTATAAGATATGTTTTGTTTTTGGTGTATATGATCAAGCATAGATTTTGAATTGTGTATAGATGATATTGAACTGTAATTGGGGTATAAATGAAGAGGAACTGATATGGATGTAAGTTAGAAATGATAGACGAAACAAATGAGATTAATTAGTGTTTCTACTGAATATGCATCCGAAATTTAGACATATCTTGACCTATGAATATCCAAATAGAATGATTGTTAATTTATATTAAACTAGAGACAAATTACTACAACTTTCATGAAGAAATTGAATTTGAATTCTCTCTCTAAAAGTTTTGAAATTTATCTTGAAGTTGAGTTTTGGATTATGTCTCTGTTTGCGAATAGTATGTAGTAAATTGTGGATAACTTTCACAATACTGAACCTAATTGTATGAACTTAGGTTCTTTAGAAACTTAAGACATATATGAATAATTATTTACAAGGAGTTTTCGCCAAAAAACCTAATTTTCTAGTTCATAATGGTCTTACAATATTGACCTGAAAAATAGAGTTGGAAAATGAGTCTTGTTTACTGCTTTCTGTGAAAGTTCGCCGTTGCCAACTTATAGGATTTCCTCTCGGGAAAAGTTCTCCATGGCCAACTTGCAAGATTTCATGAGGAATTTTCCTCTCGGGAAAAGTTCACCGCCGCTAACTCCTGGCTTCGTCGCGGCCAGCTTTCCTGCACAGCTTAAACATACTTCAGTATTTTGATGATATCTTGATCTGTAGTTATCCAATTGGGATGGTTTTTCATTTGGAGTAAACTAAAGACATAGGGCTATAACTGTTATGAAGAACCAAGATTATAATTCTGTCTCTAGAATTCCAGATTTCTGAATTTGAATTTAGTACAAGATATTGATTTAGTTTAAGAACAGTCTGAATTATTTGGAGTATAACTTTTGGAATACTAAACCAAATTAAATGATCTTGGTGTCTAGAAACTTATGAGATAGGAGAAAAATTTTATAGTGGAAGTATTGTCAAATTACTTCATTTGCAATTGTCTGAATGATCAAGAACTGTAGACCCGAAAATATGTTTTTGGAAAAATCTGAAATGATCAATTGAGTTATGAAATTTGATTCTAGCGGTTTTATTGAGATATAAACACTAAGTACAAATGATACTTAAGTGAGTTTTGATATATGATTGACAATGTGATGAGAATAATGGAAAGATACCCGGGATTGTCATTGAGCATGCATTGTACACATTCCATATACACATTTGTGCATGAAGGAATACTTAAGATTGTGCAATTATTAATGTGTGTGCAACGTGTGTATTGCATAATATTGTTGTACAAGATAAATGTCCGAATCCAAAAGTTTTTCAGATCTTGGAAGCAAATGCTAATCTGGAGCGTACTGCGAGTCAACCTAGATGGTCCTACTTATTGATTGCTTGGTTCATATTATGTTTTGAATTATCTTATGAATGTGACTTTGATTGTGTTGATTTTGGACACAGAAGTTCCGATGATTTTGATACATGAATGTGATACTGAAGTGCTCCTTGTATGTGAAGTTGATGAAATATGTGATATCTGACTTGATTATTAAATTCCAAAGAAACATGCGAATATGCATATGATTGAAAAAGTGTTTCTCAACAATTATGTTGAATGTCGAACCACAGTCCGATGATAAATGTATTCTAATTATGAATATGACATGTGAAAGTGACTGATTAACCATATAAGAATGTGAAGTATTTCATTACATGAATGCATGAAAGATAAAGGCAGTGATGACCAGAGTAGCCACCGAAAAAGAGCTTAAAGCTCAGATTGTGAAAAAAGAGCTTAAAGCTCAGAAATTGTGATAAGAGCCTCCAGCTCGGTTGTGAATGTACCTAGTATCCACTAAGGAATATGGGACATCATTTGATATAGATCGGTATCCACTAAAGGATATGGGCTAAATAAAAGGTACTTGGTCACAACAAAGTAATAAATGAAAGTGAGTCACATGTGCATTGCATATTCATTTAATATGTACACTAAGGGATATGGGCTAAATAAAAAGGCACTTGGTCACAACAAAGTAATAAATAAAAGTGAGTCACATGTGCACTGCATATTCATTTAATATGCACGTTTGAATGATTACAATACCCTGTTAACTTGTAATTGAATAAGAATGTGACTATTGTGAACAAAGTGATATGTGATTATATAAATTGTATGTATATGTGATTGAGTGAGCCATCGAGGATTGTCACTCACTGAGTTCGCAAAACTCACCCAAAATTTGCAATATTTTTTCAGGCTCAGAGGAGTTACCCCATTAGGTAAACGGGAGTATAGCCACTGCATTCAAGTAAGAGATAGAGGTCGAGATCAGTTTCTGTCTACATTTGTTTTCTTATTTTGTATCAAATTGTATATTCCACAATTTATGTACAATGTATATTTGAATATTCCTGTATGTAATAACTTTCCAAAGTGGAAAGGACTGTAAATGAGAATAATAATAAATGTGATTTTGATGTTACAAAAGAAAAGAATGGGCCCAATTTGATTATTGATTTTTGCATACACGTGCATTGATTTTTTTAAAAAAAGTTTATAATGAGTTCGATTGTTGACTATTCTAACATGCCACCTTCGCCGGGTACATACTCAGATATCACTCAGAATGTCGGGTACGTGTCTTATGAGAGTGGGTTACTACAAAGATAACATATAATAAGATGCACAGGAGTTTGTTTAGTCCTACTGAAACAGATCGTAAAGAATTTGGAATAGCAATCTCCCTCAGGAGCTAAAAAGAGCTTCTGTAAGAAGAATAAAGTATTACAGATAAATTAATGAAACCTTGCCAAAATGGAAGCTAACTAACGTGAATTCAAGAGTGAAGAAAATATATGGGTTGTGTTCATAAATGGAGTGACATTCCAATAAGGGCTTCCAGTAAAAAAAGAAGAAGAAGAAGAAACCTCCATTTAAGAAGATGAATTAGAGAAGTGGAAGGAGGTAATTGAAGAAGATGAGCTAGAAACCTTTGCCCAGGAAGAAGAAAAAGAATAATGGATAAAGGTAGTTGAGGAAAAACTGGTGGGGGACTAAACAAGGAAACTACTGATGAATCATTGGTAGCCATTTTAAGTACAAAGGGTTCTTACTTCCTCCAAGACAAATTGCTTGCATCAATAGAATATTCAGAGAGTTTCATTATGCCTTATTTTATTAATAGTTTGTCATTAAAAAAAGCATTAATGGTGTTGATAGGATTTATTAATTTGATAAATTATGCTCTTATTATTATCTTTCAACATGTGGCTTACTTACAGGCTATGAAATTGCTTTTTGGAGAAAATGGTAGAAGTAAGCCACTGATCATAGACCTAAGATGCCATTAAAAGTGAATTGTATGTCGAGCTAACGACATTAAACAAGCATTATATGGGAGACAACTTATGAATTAGGATAATTTTATTTTAAATTTTATGTTATTTTTATTTTTATATTTCGTATTTACTTACTTAGTTATTCTTTTATTTTTATTTTTCTTTATCTTTTAATCAACTTTTTCTTTATATCTTGTAGGGATGTTAGAATATTATATAGGGTAGATCAGAATTAGAAAATCATCTGACTTGGGAAAGTACCACTTAACCTTCTCACTTATTTTATATGCTTATGCTATGTACATTAAGGACTGTGGGCAACTTTAAACGTGGGAGAAGGGGTTAATGAGTTTAATGATTCTTTTAAGCTTATTATAATCTTAATTATTAAATTTTATGAACTGGTATCTTGACTTAATTGAAGTATGTCTATGAATACTTTACTTCATTATTGGATTTTTGATTTGAATTAGTATGCAAAAGGATGATAATTAAAATAAAACTGCTTATTTTTAATAATCATTGAAATAATCAAATTGAATGACACTGCATATTATTTACATACATAAACCACCTTTTCTTTAGCTTTGAGTCTAAGAGCGAAATTTTCAAAAAGTTTTAAACTCCTTTTATTCATCCATGTGTATTATCGTGCATAGTTGCCTGATTATAGAACTTTCTTTTATTATGCATACTGAGACTACAGTTGTTAAATTAGAAGCAATTAAATGATAAAGATACTTAGATTTAACAATTTGTTGTAGCCTATTTCTTTGATAATTACCTAAACTTACTTTATCCCTTAGGAATAACCAAGTTGAGCCTTAGTCTTTTTCATTGATTTTAACCAAATTGTTAATCTTAGTCCTATTCTTCATTGAAATCTTTTTATTGTTTTTAAGGTTATTTACATTACTAAATGTTTAAAACTTGAATTTTGATAGGTTCAATATTTCTTGAATTATGGTACATGATGAATGCTCGAAATTCTTTTGATTTAAAAAAGATCATATAACAAGAAAAGAAGAAAAAATATATAGTACCAATGGGTTTATGATGAAAGGACCTAAGTATATTATGAAAAAGTTTCATATAATATTATCTTTTGTAAATTTCCTTCACATCACCTTTTTATTATCCCAATCATACCGTAACTAAGGCATAAGTGGTGGAGATGTGATAATATTGCAAGCTTATGATAAGAGTTTTACTATACATTGATTTGACAGTTTGATAACACTGAAGTGCATTGAGTGAAATCTTGGTGAGAGTGTAAACGTTTATGCTTTTGATTTCAATATGATTACCAATATGATTACTATGAATATTGACTTGGGAAGTTAATCTGATTCAATATGACATGATGATTTATAATATGAATGGACATATCAAGATTAATGAAGGATGGATGTTGTATGACTTATAATTTTGATTATGAGTTGCCTGAGGATAAGTAAAAGCTTAAGTGTGGGGATATTTGACATATGCATATTTAACCATATTTATATACTCATATTTGATGTATTTTGTTTGATATTTTAGACTTTTATTGTATATTTGGTACTTAATTCTCTATATGTGCATTTTAGGTTATAATTGTCTTTATTTACTAAAAGGAAAAGAATTTAAATGAAAACATGGCATAACACAAAGATTTGAAGCAAATAAGGGATACACGGTCGTGTCTATGGTTATGTAATTCTCGTAGCCCATGCAGAATTGTGCATTCTAGAGACTTTGGGATATGCACGATCCAATACATGCCTATGTATCTCCCATAAATCTTAAAAACTACTATAAAAAGACATGAATGGAGGCAAATAGGAAGAATAGACATTCAAAAGTAATTCCAGATATGGAGAACCTTTAGAAGGGACAATATTAATCCAAAGATGTGGAGAACGTGAAGAAATCATCGAATGATCTAATAGATTACAACATCAAACCTCAAATTTACAAGAACATTCGATAGAAGAAAAAAGGACATTTAAAATTATGAATCCTTTGTTTTCTATTTGTTTTTCTTTTTTTTATGTTTGATTTCACTTTCTATCATGTGTAACTAAACATCTTTAGTATCAAGGTTTGAAGAACCCTAGTTTGTTGTACAATATGTTTTGATTCTTTTATTTAATGTAATTGTTTTGATTGATCTATTGTGATTTAATTATGTGTTTAATATATGTTCTAATAGATTTGGAATATTAGTATGTAATCTAATTTCATAACATAGAGATTAAAAAATCCTATGTATGAATAGGTCTACCATAATTGAAAAGAGTCAATTGAAAACCTAGACATAGGTCAACATAAATCATAGATTAGAGTCAAACTTAATAGTGGAACTTACAAATTGGTAAAGCAAGCTTAAAATCTTTATCTTAAATAATTTTGGTTAATAATCCTAACATTAGTTATTAGTAGTCTCAAGTGAATTATTAGCAAACGATAGGAATTTCCATGATCTAATAGTCAATAAAACAATTGTGTAATAAAAGGTTAATCATTGAAAGGTTTTAGAGGAATTCATTACTTAGGCACTAATTCTTAATATTGATTTTTTTCTAGGAGATTTCTCTGCTCTTTGCTCATTATTATTTTCTACTTTATTTTATCTTCTTAAGTATTATTTTTAATTAAAAACCAACACTTAATTTGTAGACTAGATAATAGGATAACAGTAATTACAAGTATTTATTGTCTTCGTGGCATCCGACCTATGCTTTCCTATACTAGCTATAGCTACGCCATACACTTACTGTGACTGTAACATCCCATCCCCATATTAAGGGTTAAAACCTAGATTTCAATAATGGAGAGAATAGCAATGTGAGAGTTTTGGAAACAAGAGTGGTGTTGATCTGGAAAATTTTTCAAGGAGTATGCTTTAGTCCTTTAGCCACAACTTTTT
>JAOSBO010001141.1:0-13873 GCA_027563915.1 Erythroxylum rotundifolium | reverse complement strand
ACATATAAGTGATTAATTATGATATAATAAAGTTATTGAGATGTATGTAATGATATGATTAATTAGGATATTTAATTCAATTAATTAGAATTTTATAAAGTTAATAGTTAAAATTATAAATTAATTAAATTAGTCACAAATTTTTAATTTACTTAAGTTAATTATTACTTATTAAGTTAATATATAAAATTATTAAATTAATAACTCTAACCAGCCTGGCCTGCGGCCCGCCCACAGTTTCATGGGCCACGGGAAGCACGGACCATGACCTGGCTCGCTATTTCACGAGCCATACCCATTCGGCCCACGATCCGATTTGACCTGGCCAAACCCGTAGACCACGGGTCGGGTCGTGCCGGGCCGGGTCAGGCCAAAATTGACATCCCTAACCACAAGCAACCACCAATAAAGGCCCATCCCTAGAGATGTAAAAGGTGTTATTGGCAGGTTTACCAAGAAAATTTATGTCAAAAAATTAATGATAAAAAAGCCACCAATTTATTCACCAATATATTATTTACACCATAAGAATGGCAGGTTTAGAAGAACTAATATAGTAGACATTACTTCCCCACATCCCATTTAAATAGTGAAATTGAAAACATGACTGCTCGCAGGTTTAAGAAAAATTCTATCTTTTAAATATTGTAAAAATTGGGTGTTAAAAGAGATAAGGATGTCGATGACCGTGATGTCCAAATATAGGAAGTTAGCATATTGGGTGTTAAAAGAGATAAAAGATGTCGATGACCATGATGTCCAAACAGAGGAAGCTAGCAACTTTGTGGGGGAGTAAAAGATATAAATTTCTACTTTCACAAGCGAAACCAATAGGCATAGCAAATAATTCTAAGTTTCTAATGTTAGAAAAATTTTCCCCCAAAGACAATTTTGTTATTTTCTCATTCAGTGGATAACATTTAATTGCATTATTTGGTTTTAAATAAATTATCAGTTAAGTTACGTAATTTGATCCAGATAAGGGTAATAAAGTAGCCCAATAAATTATCTAAATTAATGGGTCAAAGTTTGGGTAGAAAATGGATCCCTTTTAGTGTGAACTTGGTCCATATCGGCCTTGTAATGGAGAAACCCGATATGAAAGTTATATATATAGGTTAAGGTCTCCTACAATTACTCATATCAATCATGAGCATAAGGAATCTCTGACACGTTAAGAGAGCTCGTGATTTGAGAAAACTGCAGAAAAACCTAGCCCATGTCTCGGTGAAGGATTCCCGTGAAGAAGGCAATAGATTCGGGATCGTTTCAGCGTCGGAAAGCTAGTTTGAAGTTTCAGAACTGAAATCAGGTACATTTTGCATTTCTTCATTTTTTGCCTTTTCACGTTCGATCCAGGGTAGTGAAATCTTTGAAACTTTATGGAGAGAAAAACCAAAAAAATCTATGATTTTAACCACTCGATCACGTCCCGTTAAGTATTACATGTGGTATCAAAGCGGAGACGTGATCGGGTGGTTAAAAACGGAGATTTTTCAATTTTTCTCTGTATAAGGTTTTCGAAGATTTCACTTCCATTTCTCGGTTTTTTCTTGTTTTTATTGCATGAAAGTAGTGTACATATATGTTTAGGTTTGAGAAACGGGATGAAAATGAGCCCAAGAAGCTGAAAAATTGTCCCGAAACTCACTGAAAATTGTCTTTTTTAGGCGAGGGACGCATCACTGTCGAGCACGTGTGCACCAGTGAGTGGCACGCACCTACACGTGGTGCAATTACAATTAGACGCATGTCTGGAGCATGCGACTCACGCCCCAACATCGGTACACACGACACATCAGACGCATCTCCCATGCATCTGCGCTGATGCATGTTCGACACACGCCTTCCACGCAGACGCGTAGCTGATGCAGTGTCTACGTTAGCATACGAACAAGTCAGCTACAGTAATTCCAAAAAAATACAAAATTTTTATATTTCTCGTAAGGGTGGCTTGGCGTGTTTTGGGTCAGTTTCCAAGTCTGGAAAATTTATAAAGTGGTTTTTTTTCCATTTTTCTATATTTATTACATTAGTGATAAATTAAAGTTTAACTCCAAAAAAAGGAATTAAGGCATTCTGGATTCGATTTCAAGTGAATTTTCATAATTTGGACATCACATGAGGGAGATACTTTAAATTTTCTTGTCTCGAGTCTCATATTTAGGGTTCGGGAGCGTATGATAATTAATCAGAAAAGGAACAAAGACATTCTGAAGCTATTTTTGAGCTAATTTTTGGACAACGAACTTACCATAAAGGAGATACATGAGGTTCTCTGTTGGCCCCCATATTTTTTCGTTGAATTAAGCATGATTTGAATGAATTATGAGGTTTTGATAAATTAAGTTTTTGGAGTTTAATTATTATGTTAATGTTAGTAGGATTTTATTATATGGTTTGGTTGTATTAAAGTAGTAAGAAGGTTGAAGGTCATTTTTGGAAGATCTCTTAAGGTTAAAAGAACATAAACTTATAAGGAAGGGTAAGATGACTTTTAACACTCTTTAAGGATAGAATTGGAAGAGGGAAAAGTGTGTCTTGTGCCTTAAGTGAACAAAAACATGATTTGAAAAGAAAGAAGAAGAAAAAAAAGGTGAAAGAGAAGAGAAGTGAGAGAGTTTCAGCCATTAGGGAGAAAAGGAAGAAGCAAGTTAGGGTTTCATCTTTTTTTAGCTTTTAAGAGTGATTTTTAGAGTGTTTAAGAAGAGAAAAAGAAAGAGGAAGAGAAGAGCTTCCATTTGAGCCAAACATCTCTTTGTTTGGTAAAGATTCAAGGTAAGACCAATGTTAAACTTTTGGATTTTTGGAAGAGTTTTGGTACATGAAGCTTTAGAAATGCATGAGTTTAAATATTCTAGGATCAATTTTGGTGTATATATTTCTTTGAGTTCTTAATTGGAAGTCCTGTTGAATTGGGATTTTTGTCAATATTGAAGGAAATCAAAAGGAGAGGCAAGAGAAGCAAGAAGAGAGGCATCTTTGAGCAATTGTTAAGCAAGGAATTCAAGGTGGGTTACATTTTTATAATTGAACAATAAGTCATTAATGTTTCTTCCAAATCAAGAAGATAAATGTTTTTCAATGGTTTTATAAATATGCATTTATTGCTCTTTGAATGCTTTGAGAAAGTGTTATATGTTTGGTAAGTGAATATTGTGCTGATGATTTATGAAAAGAATGCGAAAATAATTTTTTGAAAAAAAGAAGAGAAAACAATACTATCTCTATGAAATCACTTTTTCGGAAAAAGTGTCATTTTGGGCAACAAGTTTATAAGTTATGAAATACATGTATGTGGGTTTGGTCTGGTCCATTCTATATGTCAAGTGCATTTTGACTAAAGATTTCTCCCGCCTACCCGTAAGTGGCATGGAGCTCCTTCATGGACTCCCTCATATTTATGACTACGCAAAACCACTATGTGGGATTGTGTTAGTTCGTTCAATTCACAACTACACAGGACCATTGCATGGGAATGTGTTAGCTCGTTCTATTTATAGACCTCCCAAACCATTTTGATGTGCTTATATGCTGACAAGTTTATTGAATGCATGATTTGGGTTGCTTATAAAGTGTTTGATAAATCAAGAATTTAAAAATTGTGTTTCATGATGCATTGTGAATTTTACAATGATTTTTTCTTATTGTCGGTTATAAAATTGTTATTCACGAGTTTTAAGCTCACCCCCTATTCTGTCCCATCATCAGGTCATGAGCAAGAGATCACGTGATCAAGCATAAGGGCATTACTCTGGATTATACTTATTTTGTATTTTAAGTTAGTTTTTGTAAAACAAGGCTTTAGTTGTATTTTGAGCAATTCTACTTTGCGTAAAGTATATATTTTTGGACTATGATGTATTGTAGCTTGAAATGCCCATTAAAGTTTTGTAAAACTTTTATCTTTTGAATATAATGAAATATGATTGTGTTTTTACTCATGACTCTCAAAGTTTGTACATTGCATTTTCAAGCATTCATAAGGATAAAATTTTATGTTCTGCCTTCTAGGGAAAATATGTATTGATCTAGGCAAAATTAGGCTAAGTGGTCTTCATAAAAGTTGTAGATATTTTTCTTAGCTTTCCAACAATATAAAGTTTTGAATTTTTGGCCTTCAGATTTAAAAGATATAGGTACCAGATGAAACATAGGTGTAAGACGAAGCAACTTATAGGGAAAATCTGTATCGATCTAGGCTGAATTAGATAAAGTTGTCTTTGTGAAAGTTGTAGATATTGTTCTCAGCTTTCTAATGATATAAAGTTTGGAAATTTTGTCCTTTTGATGTAAAAGATATGGCCATTAGACGATGCATAGGTACCAGACAAAATGTAGGTACCAGATGAACAGTAGGTAAGACGAAGCAACTTATAGGGAAAATCTTTATTGATTTAGACTGAATTAGATAAAGTTGTTTATATGAAAGTTGTAGATCTTGTTCTCAAATTTCTAATGATATAAAGTTTGAAATTTTTGAACTTTGGATGTAAAATATATGGCCATCAGATGATGCATAGGTACCAGATGAAATGTAGGTACCAGATGAACAGTTTGTAAGATGAAGCAACTTATAAGGAAAATCTATATCGATATAGGCTAAATTAGAAAAAGTTGTCTTGATGAAAGTTGTAGATCTTATTCTCAGATTTCTAATGACATAAGGTTTGAAATTTTTGGCCTTTGGATGCAAAAGATATGGCCGTAAGACAATGTATAGGTACTCGATGATCAGCTGGTAAGACGATACCAGATGAATAGTAGGTAAGATGAAGCGCAAGAAGAAGTGTAAGATGAAGCGATTTTGACCCTCTAGATGGCAAATTATTTCTTCAAGGTCTTCATAAAAGTTGTAGATATTGAAGTCCTTTTCGAAACCATCCTAAAACCACCACAATCTGATATCTCTAGTGAAAGTTATGCCAATTGTCCCAAGATAGGTACAATATGATTGAGGACATAATCGGGGTTGACTCTTTTGGCCATAACTTCATCGTCCGACCTCCTAATGAAGTGATTATTGAACCAATAGATTCCTAACACATTTTTCTATCATTATTAGGCTTGGTGTTGACTTGAAAAAAGATTAATGGAAAGAAAGTGAGGGAGCCAATTTGAGGAGCATGACTTAGCGTGAGCATACTTTAGCTTTTAAGAATATCTTGATATGGTTAATAGGAAAATTTTGGGATGTTATAAGAATGAAGATAATCGATGATGGCCAATGAGAGTTCATGGAAATAACTCTACAAGGAATTACACACGCTCACGTATGACTTCCGGATAGTTGGCCTTTGGAAACGGGGTCCAGCATTCTCGTCTCTCAGGTGATCGATTTATTATCCGATAATGCATATAATGAAGTTTTTAGAGAATGTCTTCAGCACGAGTGTGTGACAATGAGACTATGCATTCGGGTTTTGCATTTATTGAAGCTACATTGTCACACACCATATGCCTATAAAGAATGTGTGGATTTCATAAAGATGTATCTCTTGTGTTTCTAGACTTTTTGAGTGTTGATGAGGATATAGACACTACATTGGCCTTTCGAATCAGTATTTTGAATTGTTCTGCTTACACGTTAGGGGATGCCTCTAGTCTCATGTTTGGTTATTCTACTCATAGGTTTTGGCCTTACATGATATTTTGAGATGTGCATAAAGGCATTGGATAAAGGAAAGTTGTTGCTTGAACGATTTATTCACCCACAAATGGTAACGTCATGAGAGCTGACGGTTTATACTCTGATCGCTTTTATGTGTGAAGGTCTAGTTGCATATACTATGCATTCAGCCCACAGGTGTTTTATAATATGTGTGACCGAATTTTCTAGAAAGATACTATTTAATGGCTTTCAGTATCGTTGTTGTCCTACATTAGTGCTGGTTTAATCAAAGTTACTAAAGAAGTCATTTTTTCGGTCAATAAAATCAGTATCACCGTTGAAACCCTGATCAGTTTCAATACAAAGAAGAGAACTGAGGTTGATATGGCCATACGGATTGATAGGCCATATCTATTTACATCCACGAGCTCAAAAGCTCATAAAGCAGCCTTTGAAGTGCAAGATCGGTCTGACATAATATATCTTATGATCATTAAAAAATCCATACCTGGCTATAGCACATTAGTGAACTTCCGGACATAGACATAGCACAGTAATTTCTTAGTAATGTCTCTCAAAGGTATACAATCTCATCTAGTGTTGAGACAAGTGCCTTGATTAAGGAATCATTCTCGATAAGGTATATAAGAAAAGAGGGAGTACAGAAGTACATATTAAGAATGATCTATCTTCACAGTAGATCGAAGATGTTGCACATTTCTCTTCCTGATGTCTTCATAGTTCACCAGACTTTGGATACACTCCCTCCAGAGTTTAGTAATCTGGTGATGACACATTATTGGCAGGATGAGGAATGGAACTTAACTACTTTGATTTTCCATTGCATTGTTGAGGGGGAGAAACTCAAACTTATTACTCCTGTAGCCTTCAATGCAACTAAATGGAAGAAAAAGATAAAGCACACTAAGATTAAAGGTAGAAAGATTGAATCTTCTCCAAATGTTGATGTTAGGTCCTAAGGAGATAAAGAAATCAGCAGTATAAGGTCTAGAAGGAAAGACTGTGACTATTAAATAACTCCTTGGCTTATCAATTTATGAATCTGATTGCGATAGTCACATCAAGTATTTGGTGACTATATAGTGGAGTATCTGATCAAGGTACTTTCATAATGCATGAGTTCATATCCAGGATAAAGCCAAATAAAGAGAAGGAGGAACTGATGGTTGACACCAATGAAGAATTGGAAGTAATGTCTATAGGGGATGTATGTACTGAATTTTGTAGCAATGTTCACTTTGGTTTTTATACTACACATTTTATATAAAATCTTTGGATCAATTTTGGATAAAGAAGGTTGATGTTTTGTATTTAATGCTTCTATTTTATAGTTGTGTTTAATGTAAAACATAATGTTACAACTTTATTGTCATATAGTTTGTATAGAATATGTCTTACCCCGAATTAGATATATGCTTCTTCGTATCTTGCTGAACAAGTCATGAAATAAAGGACCCTGATGAATGAAAAGTCATACACGGTGTGACATAAAAGTTTAAGCCACATTTCCAAAATTAGGGTTGAGAGATTGATTAAGAAAAGCATTCTCTCAATTCTAGATTATGTTACTTTGGGAACATGTGTCGACTATTACAGGGGTAAGTTGACCAATAAAGATATAGAGGCCAATTCACGCTTCTGACTTGTTGAGTCTGATACATAAAGATATTAGAAGATCTTATACAATAGCATTGTGCAATTCCAAATGTGTCCTGATAGTTGTTGATGATTATTACTATTACAGTTATGAGTTCTCACTTAAAATTTGAAGGTTGGAAACCAATTGAAAAAATTCATCAAGATAGTCAAATTTGACTATGGGGGAAAATATCATGGCAAACATGGTGTTTTAGGACTTGAAAAGGTATGTTCGCCAGTTATATGGAATCGGTTGAGACGGTGACTTGTTTCACTATATCGGATAGTCTTGAGCAAAATGAAGTGTTGTTGAAAGGCATAACCACACCTTAAATGACTTGTAAAATTCAATGCAAAATAAGACTAATCTGTTTGATTATCTAAAAGTGTGTAAACCCAGTCTTACACACATTCGTGTGTGGGACTACCCTACCAGGTGTTATAATCCTTATAAAGAAAGATTGAATACTCATTCCATTCATTGCTATTTAGTAAAACATCCTAGCCACTTTAAAGACTACAACTTTTACTGTAGAGAAGAAGGGAATAGAATAGTTAAATACAAACAGCTAAGTTTTTTAAGTACGA
This sequence comes from Erythroxylum rotundifolium, assembly GCA_027563915.1. Classification (NCBI taxonomy): domain Eukaryota; kingdom Viridiplantae; phylum Streptophyta; class Magnoliopsida; order Malpighiales; family Erythroxylaceae; genus Erythroxylum; species Erythroxylum rotundifolium. The sequence goes on along the minus strand of JAOSBO010001141.1, from coordinate 6,015 downwards.
TGTCTATGATGATGGTGGGCCTTTTGTCCCTTTAAATGATAACAGGGTGGATACTACAGTTATTATGTATCTGTTACTCATACAGTTAGATGTGGTGGATTTAGGTCTTAGTTACCTACCTGTACAGGAACAGGAAACACACAGAGGTTCCTAAAGGTACAAGAACCAATATAATTATTAAGATCCACCAAATTGAGATTGCAACATCCCACTACCATAAGGTACATACCTAAATATTCAAGAATATTCAAGTACATATCCTATGATAATGACATGTAACACTTATAAGAGGATGACAAGTGGCTCACATACAAGGGGGCCACGTGTCTATGAGTTATTAAAGCAACATATTAAGATAGAAACTTTCGTTGTTCTCTCTTCGGATAGCTTTGTCTTCACCGAGTTTTGGTCTTCATTCTCATACTATGATTTTCTGAAAAACAAGGTAAGTAAACTTCTAAGTTTCTGAGTTCCATAACTGATTTTTTTTTGGTGATGTTTTGCTTGTTGGAAATAAACACATGCATGAGATAGATGAGTTGCAGTAACTATTTGATTTGTTAAGCTTCCAATTATTGAACTATTATGATTGTTTCTGAATTCCGAACTTAAAGTCCGAGGAGTATATATTTGGTACTATATTGGAAGTGTTTTGATTTGTTTGATAATTATGGTTGTATTATACTCTGTGAATTCTCAACGAAAGTTGAATGCCGGACTTGGGTCTTATGATTATGAAATTTTGACTGTGCTTTATTCATGATTGTGATAAGTGGAAAATTCTGAATTGATGCATTTCATAAAATGCATGCTCAGATAAAGACGTTGTGACGGGAGTGGCCAGTATCAAGCACTTACACATAGAGCTTTACTCCATAATATATGATTTTGGCACGTAGAGCTATGCTCCGTGATATATGTTTTTGACTGAGCCTAATGAGCCAGTATTTATATATGTGACAGGCACTCGGTCACAACATTAATAACGAATGTGGAGTCTTATATGCATCGATATGTGTTTATATATGATCTAATCTGCATTGATTAATGATGTGCTATGACAGTGTAAGTATTTGAAATGTTCATGTTCTGTATGAATAATTGTGAATTATGTGATTTGTGTATGTGAATTCGGTGAAATCATCAATGATGGTTCACTCATTGAGTTCGCAAAACTCATAAAAATTACAACGTGATTTTTCAGGTACGAGACAGGAGACTTAGTGTTTATTCTAGATTAGAAGAACATTTTGGACTAAGTTATGGCTCAGAGGTCTGTCAACTAACGCCAGAGAGTTATAGTTTTTATTTTGTAGTTTTTGCTAAAACCTGTATGAGGATTTGTAAATATTCGTCTAATGGAAACAGTGTAGACTTTGTGAATGAATGCAATGAATGGTTTTAAAATTTGATGACTTTTGATTATGTTAGACGATGCCATATGTAAGTTGGATTTGTTTTTGCTCTAACATGCCATTATCATAGGACATGTATTTAAATATTCTTGAATGTTTGGGTATGTACCTTGTGGTAATGGGATGTTGTAGAGATAACCTATTATCCTATTTGATATCATAGTCTATTAGGTAAACAATACTATGTTATTAGACATGTTACAAATCCAGTTACTTTTACAAAACTGTTTCTGTACTCGCAACATAATTGTGGTGACTTGTGAGATGCAAGCCATGAAGCATAGTAAGGTCTGGAGGCTAGTTGATTTTGTAGCATAACTGCCAAACCGCCAGTTGTAAATAAAGTTTAAAACCTAAAGGATTTCAGGATAAGGTTTAGCAATTCATGGACTAGCAGTTGCCTGATTGTTCACTTAGGGAGAAATATTGACTTTAGTGTTACTTTTCTCTCATATCCTCGAAGGATAAATTTTAAGTGATTAAGGTAATACAACTCATGATGATAAAGAGTTACATCAGATGGTTGTCAAAACTGCTTTCCTGAATAAAAATCTTTATAAAATGGTCTATATGATACAACCTGAAGGATTTTAGGATCTAGATGGAACTGACATGGTTCACGCATTATGCAGATCAATATTTGATTTATATCAAACCTCGTGAAAAGTAATACCTTACATTTGATGAGGTTATTATCTCTTTTGGCTTCATAGAAAATAAAGTTAAAAAGATGCTTCTACCATAAGGTCAAAAGGAGCAAATTGTCTTCCTATTACTGGATGATATATTACTCACATCAAATTACTTGACCATATTGTATAAGGTTAAGCAACTTTTGGTCAAGAACTTTGACATAAAGGACCTTGGTGTAGCATCTTTTGTCCTAGGTATTTAGATTTACCAGGTCAAATCTTAACACACATTATATCTCTCACAGAAAGCATACATTAAGTAAAGAGAGAGGTTATGAAAAATATTCCGTATTCTAGTACAGTTGATAGCCTGATGTATGCTCGGCTATATACTAGGCAGGACATTGTATTTACAGTTTGACTGTTTGGTCAATATTTGGTTAACCCAGGTGTAGACCATTGAAATCTAGTCGTGAGTGTTGAGTTATTAAAGGGAATCAAGGATTATGTGTTGACATATAGAGAAGTCAATAAACCAAACCTCATAGGGAATTCAAATTCAAATTGAGCTATGTGTCTGGATGATCAAAAGTGCACTTAAGGTTACGGTTTAAGGTTGTAGATGGTACAATGTCGTGGAAGAGTGTTAAGTAGACACAAGTAATTTCCTTAACCACGCATGCATAGTACATGCTATAGGGTTGCTTCACAGACGGTTTAACTCAGAAATTTGATTTTTGAGTTATTTTTGGTTGATTCAGTGGCTAGACCTATTCGGTTGTACTGTGATAATCAAGCTGCAATGTCGTTTTATAGCAACATTGAATATCACAGGATCTTAACATTCTAAGATCAAATTCTTGATCATGAAGTAATTGAGGTGACATTAAAGTTTTGAGCATTTAAACACTGAGGAACTAAAAGTCGATTTTTTAACTAAAGGACTTAGCCCACTTGTATTTGGAATACAAGTATACAGTATGGGTGTTTTGAAGTTCTTAGAAACTGTTAGTTAATGGATCGTTATGGCTGCTCCACGTATATTTGTACGTTTTGATGTATTATGACGGTATGATGGTTCATCAATTGATGATAATCATTGTTTATCCTCAATAATACATGTTATCATACATTGTCATAATTCGTATGGAAAACTTAGGATTTGTGTTGATCTTAAGCATTTTAAAGGTCATTGGGCATTTATAAAGACTGAACTTGAGCACATGTTATTCAACACATATAGTTTTATACAGATTTATCTTTAAAATTTCATATGCCATAGGGGGATATAAGTTTTAATTCCATAAAGGTTCTCTAATGTAGTTTAGCATTCAGTTGGAGAATATAAAAGTTTTCTCTAATACTGTTTAACATATGGTGAGAAGAATCAAGTTTTCTCTAATGTTGTTTAGCATTAGGTGGGAAAAAAAAGAGATTTCTTAACAATGCAGTTTAGCATAAAGTTGAAAAAATCGAGACCTACAGACAAAGATGATACATATTAGATCATAAAAGTATCATCGTAGTTTGCCACACTCTATTTTCCCATTCATGTTAGTGAGGTATTAGGTATTCGTGATTATATTGGATCTATGTTAGACATGACACATGCATCTGATACTTTTTGGTATCGAAAACCTTATAGGACGGAATGTTGGACTTTCATTACCTTTGAATCAAATGTTTTGTTTTTAAACTCAGTCAATTAATACAATAGCATAGCTTAAACGAGTTTTTTAAACTGCTTTAAACTTAAGTCAAAATTGTAATTAAGTATTGTCCAAGGGGGAAAATGTTAGACAATTTTGCCCCTAAGGGCAATTTTATCATTTTCTCATTCAGTGGATAACATTTAATTGCATTATTTGGTTTTAAATAAATTATCGGTTAAACGTAATTCGATCCAAATAAAGGTAATAAAGTGACCTAATAAATGATCTAAATTAATAGGTCGAAGTCCTGGTGGAAAATGGATCCCTTTAGTGTGGACTTGGTTCATATCGGCCTTATAATGGGGAAGCCCGATATGGAAGCCACATATATAGGTTAAGGTCTCATGCAGTTGCTCATATCAATCACGAGCATAAGGAATCTCTGACCTGTTAAGAGAGCGCGTGTTTTGAGAAAACTATAGAAAAACCTAATCCGCGTCTCGGTGAAGGATTCCCATGAAGACGGAGGTAGATTCGGGGTCATTTCGATGTTGGAAAGTTCGTTTGAAGTTTCAAAATTGAAATTAGGTACATTCTGCATTTCTCTATTTTTGGCCCTTTCACGTTCGATCTGAAGTACGTAACTAAGGACCCGTTACGTATTACATCTAACAAACAAAGTAGGGACGAAAGTACTTTTCATAGGATTGACGAGCCATGTTCACTATCTGCTTCACGTCAGCTTCTAAAATCGACGCCAATCCAACACTAGAACGCCCTTTGTTCGAAGGCAAGTCGGCAAACGTCTTCCCTCACAAAGTTATCATAAGCCTGGAGTAACTGTACGTCTTCCTTATCACATAATCTATAAATTTATGAAGATAAACTGGTAGCCAATGTAACCACTCGTTTACCCCTTCCTTTGGTCTCCTAAATCGCTGCATATAAACATTACGGTTATTTTCCCTACAATTCAATACATGAATCACAACTCCTAAATTAGCAATAACTAGTACAAATGCAATAATACATCAACTCTTGTATAAGACGTGCTCATCAGAGAGTCCGAGAGCGCGAATCAAGCTAAGGCCCTGGTTCTCTGCGGCGGAAGAACCGTTGGTGATGGCGACAGCGATGGCGACGGCGCAGCATATGATTCCGTAAGCACTGACTTCGAAGGTCTCCGATGTGCCTGTGGTGGCAGTGGGGCTAGGTAGCTCCGGGAGCCTTATCGACCTCATGGGCCCAAGTAGGATTAGTAAAACCCTAATCAAAGAAGCCCCAAATGGAGATTGAAGAATTGCTATGCTGACAAACTGTGATCAATAGGTAACGGTTTGGTAAAAACGAAGAATTGTAATGTTATTTGAATGTGTAAAATTTAGAATTAATATTTGAGATAAATTTTAAAATAATGTAAATTTAAATTAAACTTTAAATTTATAAATTTAAAATAGTTAACTTAAATAAATTAAAGTTATTATTATTATTTTTTAAATAGCATCATTCACAGTAAAAAGGATTGTTTAAATAAAAATATGAGAAATTATTTTAATATCTTATAAAAAGATATTAGCTATTAAAATAATATCATTTAAATATAATTACTTAAAATAATATTATTTGAACATATAAATTTAAAACTATTAAAACTAAATTAATAATATTATTTTATAATAATTCAATTTAATTTGAGTTCAATAAGATTTTAAGTAGGCTTGGTAATATTGGCCCGGCCCAACCCAAAGTCAACGAATTTGGCCCGGTCAAACCGATCCATAGGCCGGGCCACGGGCCAAGAAAAATTGGCCTGTGAATGGACAGACCGGCCAGTGGTTCGGCCCGTAGCCTGTGATAATTATAATTATTTAATAGTAAAATTATATTATATTAATTCTAATTATTTAATAATAAAATTATATTTTAAAAAACAAAATAACCCATATCTTATTAAAACAAGGGTAAATTTAAAAAGAAATATAATTTAATAATTTTTGTTTAAACTTTAACGTGAAAAATTTTTTAAAATAAAGGATGCACCCTTAATAATTATACTCCTTTAATTCTATTTGTTTATTCTACTTATATTAAATCTATGTGCATATATTATATATTTAAAACAGTCCAAATATTGACAATAAATAAAAATACATGCTAAATTTGAGGAAAATATAAAAATAATTTTAACTATAACTAATTAACTATTAATTTAATAACTTATTAACTTTTGATATAAATCTGTAATTAATTGAATAAAATTTTCTAATTAATCATACCATAGTCCATTACATACATCTCAATAACTTTATTATATCA
>JAOSBO010001125.1:0-13874 GCA_027563915.1 Erythroxylum rotundifolium | reverse complement strand
AGAGAAGGCAGATAGCCTGGAGAGGCTAAAATAGCTGAAAGAATACTTGGTGCAAGAGACCTGAAGAGGCTCTGGAATAGAAAAGAATATTTGTAACTGTTTGGAGTATAGTGAAACACGCAGACGAACTCTGAGGACTGGACGTAGCCACACGATTTAGGGTGAATCAGTATAAAAATCACAGTGTTTACTTTCTATCCTTTACTTCAGTTTACTTTGTTGTTAAACGATTAGATAGAAGTTATTTTGCGATTTCATTACATAATAACTTTCTTATAATCTGAGTGATATCTTCCTGTCTCATGACATTTAATACAACTTAAAAACAAATTAAACATTTCCAGAACAAAATACAATCTTCTTGACTAATGTGGTTGTCTTTGTCCCAATCCTTAAACCTTCTTATCAGAACCTACATGGAGGCAAAACCACTGTGCTAAGCATAGAACTTAGTGGGGAATAACTAAACAATATATAATTTAGCGACTGTTTCTGACAATCGTCTAATATTCACATATATTGAGTCAGATCATATTTCAAACAATCTTTAATTGAGCACATAAAAGCGCAAACCAATCAATATATATCTCAGAATAAAATATGCCAAATCATAGTAGGATATATTTTCTTTAGAGCAAACTTACAAAAATTAGAACATATTATCCAAATTTCAGAACTAAAGTATCTGGACAGAACTTGTTTGTATATTATATCAGAACATAACTTAATTATTTCATAATAGAGCTTGCTTATATCAGAACCGAGCATATAGTAAAATACAAAACAAATTAGCCTGCTAATCCTTTTTTTACAGATGTGGGTAACGGGACTAATACAGGAGATACCATGATTGGTATCACAGAACAGGAGAGACTTATGTCTCAATAACAGGAGATATGGAAGTGTCAATAACAGGAGACACCGAAGTGTTAGTAACAGGAGACACCAAATTGTCATAAGAGTAGTTGCTGACCCTTCTAGGCATGCATGCCTATTTACCCACGACTAGGACTTAACAATTTTAAAACAAAACATTTCAGATTTCAAAGTTTTATGCAAAAGATATAATGCATATCATATGGCTTAATCCTTTCCATTCATATAGTCAATTAATCAAACTTAACATGCCTTGTGGACATAAAAATTTGTAATCAAGCACCAACGAATTTATTAAGTAATTACAGATTATATGTAATCACGCAAATTCCTAATTCACAAACATTCACAACTAACACATTACTCTTGTTCTTTAAATCACATTAACATTCATAAGTAGACTTCATTCCTTTAATACCCTACAAGTTCCAAAAGATAGATACTTTGTAATCTAATAAGACTTTCCTTAGGTTATCAATTTAATTACAAATCCAAATCTTATACAATCTTCATGGTAAAAACCTTGCCCACTATCCTTTTCTTATACCTTTATTTCAAATTTTCTGATGGCAGATTTCGGGTCAGATTTGTATGGCAATTTTGATATGGAAAATGAAGTTTTTAGACAAAAGGTTCTTCTAAAAAAATGTTCCTCTATTTCTTAAGTTTCAAAATCAACAAAAATAATTCAATTTGGTTTAGTATTCCTTGAGTTATGTTCAAAATACTACAGATTATGTACATTCAAAATTTTGGCTAGTGCATGATCGTGCATGTGCATGATTGTGCATTCCATAACTGAAAGGTTAGTGCACGATTGTGCTTGTGAACAATAGTGCATCCCTTGAATGAAAGGCTAATGCATCATCATGCTTGTGCACGAGCGTGCATGCCCATGATTAAAGGGTGCACGATCATGCACCTCTGATGTGGATCCAAACTTGTAAAACTCATATCTCTCAATCTCGATGTAAAAAAATTACAAACTTTATATCAATAGAAATCTAAGAGAAAAATATACAAATTTTATGAAGATAGCTGTATCTAATTCAACCTATATCAACACAAATTAATTGTTGAAATAGGACACAAATTTTTGTCAATGACAGTGCTGGAGCCTATACGAACACTAGTGATGTTATTAAGTAAAGGCCATATCTCTTTTGTCTGAAGTCCAAAAATTTCAAGTGATATACCATTGGAAAGCTAAAAGGAAGAACTAAAATTTTTCTGAAGACCACTTTGTCCAATTTTACCTCAATTAGTGCAATTATTCATGAAATTTAGATCCACAAATTCTATCCAGTAGAATGAGGATCCAACACGTATACAGTTTCTAATTACATAAATTCAGTACACATTTTGTCTACTTCACAAATCAAACAATGCATGTTCTAACATAATACCAAGTTTAGTACTCCTTTACCTCTTCAAAATTCAAAGAACAACTCTTAATCACTTCACACCAACATTTCCCAGCAATCAACTTTTATCTAAGATTAAGGTGCAATTTTCAACATTAACAAAACAATAGTATAGAAAATTAGTTGAACCTTTTTCTAGATTCAGTAGCTTACTAAAAGTTCAAGTGAAGACAATCCACATCCCAACAAAAATTCCAGAAATTAGATAGAAAGTGCGAGTTTCAGTGGAGAGAAGGAACAAAGGTGACTAATGGATAAAGCTGGATTTACTCCAGCAGAAACTTGCTTAATCACCAGCTAGGTGTCACTAGCTAAACATGCCACTTAAAACCAAGACATGAAGCCCATTTTCCTACTATTTAATCTTCCATTTGTAACACTTCAATTAGGCCACATATCCTCTTATTATGCTGCCATTTGTCACACAATGAATGTTGCCAAATGTCAATGCATTAGCTTTGCCAAATGTCACAAACTCATAGGCTTAATCATTCTAATTTTTCATGTACAAAATTAACTTGTATCTTAACCATTTTACCTAGTCCAAATGTACATTTAAATACCTCAATTCTCTAATGGCTTCAGTTAATTCCAATTCATTAACTATGGTCCTTTAATACCAAAATTCATGTCACAAGTCCTTTCACTTCCAAATCATAGAACAATTTTAAATCATATCATAGACGTACTTTCATAGATATTTAACATGTCATCTAAGGTTTATTTTGGGGCCTTACAATTCTTTGCTCCTTAAAAGAATTTTGTCCTCAAAATTCATACCTGATTAGAATAGTTGAGGATACTGAGCTCTCATGGCTTCTTCTGGTTCGCACTTCTTCAAGTCTATGGTATTGCCAGAGTACTTTCACCAAAGGTATTTGCTTGTTCCTGAGTTGTCTAACTTCTCTAACTAATATAGATACAGGCCCTTCTTCATAAGATGAACTGGTTATATCTGAATTTCTTGCACAGGAATCTTATGTGTAACATCAGATCCATATCTTCTCAACATGGCAACATGAAATACATCATGTATCTTGGCCAATTCTTCAAGAAAAGGTAATTGATAAGCTACTGGTCTGATTCTCTTAAGAATCTCATATAGACCAATAGATCGCGGACTGAGCTTACCTTTCTTACTAAACCGAAGTATATTCTTCCACAGTGACACTTTCAAGAATACTTTATTACCAACTTGATATTCAATATCCTTCCTTTTTAGATCACCATAGGACTTCTACCTATCACTGACAGTTTTCAACCTATGTTGAATAACCTGAACCTTTTCTTTAGTATCTTTCACAATATTAGGCTTGATCATCTTGATTTCACTCAATTTAGTGTAACACACTGGAGTTCTACACCTTGTACCATACAACGCTACATAAGGCGCCATGCTAATGCTAGTCTGATAACTGTTGTTGTAAGCAAACCCCATCAGAGCCAGCTAATTATCCCAACTTCCTGGAAACTCTAACACACATCCCCGAAGCATATCTTCTAATATCTGGATAACTCGTTCAGATTTTCCATCTGTTTGGGGGTGGAAAGCAGTACTGAACTTCATTTGAGTACCCAAAGCCTTTCGCAGACTTTTCCAGAATCTCAAAGTAAATCGAGGATCACAATAAGAAATAATAGATACTGGTACTCCATGCAGTCTCACTATTTCATTCACATATAAGTCTGCAAGCCTATCCAATGAATAATTAGGAAGAAAGTGAGCAGCCTTGGTGAACTTATCAACAATCACCTATATTGCATCATGCTTCCTCTGAGTAAGAGGAAGTTCAGTAACAAAATCCATAGTAATGTTATCCCATTTCCATTGGAGAATAGAAATAAGATGTAACAAACCAGATGGAACATGGTGCTCAGCTTTAACTTGCTAGCATTTCAAACATTTGGATACGTAATCTACTACATAATGTTTCATTCCTGACCACCAGTAATGCTGCTTCAGATCTTGATATATCTTATTTCCACCAAGATATATAGTGTAAACATTATTATAAGCTTCAAATAACAACTTTTTTTCGAGTTTATCATTAGCTGGCACATACAACCGATCTTTATAATACAAATCATCATCTCTTTTCACAGAAAAGTTAGGTTGTTTACCTTCCCGAATAGCCAAGATAGGTTGTTGCAATTTATCATCCACTTTTTGAGCATCACAAATTTCTTGCCTTAAGGTAGGCCTAGTTTTTAATTGAGCTAGTAAAGCTCCTTCAAATATAAGATCCCATTCACCATGATGCACTGAAAATGCTAAAATCGTCTTCTAAATCAAGGCATCAGCCACAACATTAGCCTTAACGAGATGGTAGTCCATAATACAATCATTATCTTTAAAATTTTCTAAACAATGCCGTTGTCACAGATTGAGTTCTTTCTAGGTAAGCAGATACTTCAGACTCTTATGATCTGTAAAAATTCTACATCTTTCACCATACTAGTACTGCCACCAAATTTTCAAGGCAAAAACTATTGCTGCGAGTTCCAGATCATGTTTAGGGTAATTCTACTCATGTGGCTTTAGTTGCCTAGAGGCATAAGTAACTACCTTTCCATCCTGCATCAAAACACAACCAAAACCTTTTCTAGATGCATCACTAAACATAACATACTCCTTACCTGAAGTAGGTTGAGCTAATACAGGAGCTTCAGTAAGCATACTTTTCAATTGATCAAAACTATTTTGGCATCTATCAAACCATTCATACTTTACTCCTTTTCATAATAGTTTTGTTAAAGGAGCTGCTATGACCGAGAGCATAAATAAGCGATAACAACCAGCCAAGCCCAAAAAACTTCTCAATTCTGTCATATTTTGTGGTGGCTTCCAGTTAATAATTGTTTCTATCTTACGAGGATCAGCTCTAATCCCTTGAGAAGAGACAACATGTCCTAGAAAAGATATCTCTAGAAGCCCAAAATCACACTTGCTCAGTTTAGGAAACAATTGTTTTCCTGCAATGTCTGTAATGCAATTCAAAGATGCTCAATATGATCATGTTCATTCTTAGAATAGACCATGATGTCATCGATAAACACTATAAAAAATTAGTCTAAATAAGGCCTAAATACTCTATTCAACATATCCATAAATGTTGCTAGAGCATTAGTTAAACCTGAATCACATTACCAGGAATTCATAATGTCCATAATGGGTCCCAAATGCAGTCTTTGGTACATCCATATCTTTTACCCAAAGTTGATAGTACCCCAATCACAGATCTATCTTTGATAACACTCCTACATCTTTCAACTGATCAAACAGGTCTGCAATCCTTGGCAGCGGATACTTGTTCTTTAAACAGGTCAAATGAATACTTTATCTAGAAGTTCTTGCAATTGCACATTCAACTCCTTCAATTTAGCAAGAGTCATTCTGTACGGTGCTCTGAATATAGTAGCAGTGCCATGCATGACTTCAATAGACAACTTCACTTCCCTTTCAGGAGGGAGTCCAGGTAATTGCTCCGAAAACACATCTGGAAATTCATTCACCACTGAAATATCTAGCAATTTAACACCCTCCGTCTTAGCATCAATCAAAAAGCTAGATAAGCTTCCCATCCTTTCCTGAGGAGTTTTTGGGCTTACATAGCAGATACCATATTAGCTAAAGAACTAGTGCAAATGCCGTGCAATACTATTTTAGGTTGATTAAGCTTCCTAAGCACAACTGTCTTAGCATTACAATCAACTACTGCCTGATGCTTAGACAACCAATCCATACCCAGAATCAAATCAAATTCATAAACAGGCAATCTAATCAGATCAACTACATTTTCATTTCCTTGGATCATAATAAGACAATTCCTAAACACTTGATTAACTAACACACTACTACCCATAATATTGGTTACATGAATGTCATATCCTAACTGATCCATAGGCATCTCCTTATCAGACATTTTCTCCAACAAAAATATAAAAATGGGCAGATCCAGGATTAATTAGTGCATGCATTTCATAATTAAAGAGAGAAACTATACCGGCAATGACTTCAGATGCGTCTTGTTCCTCATGAGCTTTTAATGTATAAGCTCAAGTCGAAGTAGAAGGCATAACTAGTCGATCAACAGTTTTTGAATGAGCAGTAGGATTAGGTCTATTTTGACCAGATTCTCCATAACTTCTACCTTATCCTATAACTTAACTAAAGCCTCTCCCTGAGCTGGAGGAGGATGTGGAACCTCAACTTCACCTCGGTTGACCTCAGAGGATCCAGATATCGATGGATGAAATCGTTTAGAATTATTGCTCTCAGCAATCTTGTCAATGGCTTCATGAGATCTTTCCATCTTTAATTCTATAACCAATACATGGGATAAACCAAACTAGGCCAATCACAACTTTTACACTCAAGTATAAATAGTAGTTAAGCATTGGTTAATACCAGAATCGTCTAAACCATGCTCTGATACCAAACAATGTAACACCTATATACCCTCGGAAGGATATGTAGATGTTACACACAATAGAACTAATATAATCCAAAATATACTAAAGCAATTTCAGAAACTCAAAGAACAAACAATTCATTATTGATTGGTTCACATTCAAAGCATAACATATACAAGCCTTACATCCAAATCCAAATTGTATTAATGTTGTTACAGACCTTCTACATCAAAATATCCAAATATGAAATGTCTCATTACCTTTAATACAACTTAAAAACAAATTAAACATTTCTAGAACAAAACACAATCTTCTACGCAGAGGCAAACCCACTGTGCTAAGCATAAAGCTTAGTGGGGAATAACTAAACAAGATATAATTTGGCAATTGTTTCTAACAGTCATATAATATTCACATATACTGAATCAGATCATATTTCAAACAGTCTTTAATAGAGCACATAAAAGCACAAACCAATTAATGTATATCTCAGAACATAATATACCAAATCATAACAGGATATATTTGCTTAAGAGAAAACTTACAAAAATTAGAATATATTAACCAAATTTCAGAATAGCACTTTAAAGTATCCGAACAGAACTTGTCTGTATATTGTATCAGAATAAAACTTAATTATTTTATATAGAAAAATACAAAAAAAATTATCTTGTTAATCCTTTTTTACAGAAGTGGGTAACGGGACTAATATAGGAGATACTGTGATCGGTATCATAGAATAGGAGAGACTTATGTCTTAATAACAAGAGACACAGAAGTGTTAGTAACAGGAGACATTGAAGTTTCACAAGAGCAGCTACAGACCCTTCTAGGCATGCCTATTTACCCACGAATAGGAATTAATAGTTTTAAAACAAAACATTTCAGATTTCAGAATTTTATGCAAAAGATATAATGCATATCATATGGCTTAATCCATTCCATTTGTATAGTCAATTAATCAAACTTAACATGCCTTGTGAACATAAATGTTTTCCATTATGTAGCAAAGAATTCATTAAGCAATTACACATCATATGTAATCACACAAATTCCTAATTCACAAACATTCACAACTAACACATTACTCTTGTTCTTTAAATCACGTTAACATTCATAAGTAGACTTCATTACTTTAATACCCTATGAGTTCCAAAAGATAGATCCTTTGTTATATAATAAGACCTTCATTATGTTATTAATTTAATTACAAATCCAAATCTTATACAATCTCCATGGTAAAAACCCTGCCCACTATCTTTTTCTTATACCTTTATTTCAGATTTTCTTAGGGCAAATTTCAGGTCAGATTTGTATGGAAATTTGATATGTAAACTGATGTTTTTAGACAAAAGGTTCTTCTAAAAAAATGTTCCTCTATGTCTTAGGTTTGAAACGCAACAAAAGTAATTCAATTTGGTTCAGTATTCCATGAGTTATGTTCAAAATACTAAGGATTGTGAACATTCAAAATTTTGGCTACTACATGATCGTGCATTCCATAATTGAAAGGTTAGTGCACGATCGTGCTTGTGCATGATTGTGCATCCCCTAAATGAAAGGCTAATGCACGATCGTGCACCCATGATTAAAGGGTAATTGAATGAACGTGAACCTGATGTGCATCTAAACTTATAAAACTCATATCTCTCAATCTCGATGTCTAAAAATTACAAACTTTATGTCAATTGAAATATAAGAGAAAAATCTACAACTTTTTTGAAGACAACTTTATCTAATTTGGAATACATCAATATAGATTAATCGTTGAATAGAGGACACAAATTTCTGTCAATGACAGTGCTGTAGCCTATGCCAACACCAGTGATGTAATTATGCAAAGGTCATATCTCTTTCGTCTGAAGTCCAAAAATTACAAGTGATATACCGTTGGAAAAATTAAAGGACGAAATACAATTGTTCTGAAGACCACTTTGTCCAATTTTGTCTAGATCAGTACAATTTATTCATGAAAGTCAGAACCATGAATTCTGTCTAATAGAATGAGTATCCAGCATATATCCAGTTTCTAATGACAATTCTTCACAAATTCAGTACACATTTTATTCGCTTCACACATCAAACAATGCATGTTCTAACATAATACCAAGTTTAGTACTCCCTTACCTCTTCAAACTTCAAAGAAAAACTCCAAATCACTTCAAAGATAAGCTATACCATCATTTCCTAGCTGTCAACTTTTATCTAAAATTAAGATGCAATTTTCAGCATTAACAAAACAATAGTATAGAAAATTAGTAGAACCTTTTTCTAGATTCAGTAGCTTACCAAAAATTCAAGTGATGACAATCCAAAGCCCAGAAAAAATTCCAGAAATTAGAGAGAAAGTGGGAGTTTCAGTGAAAAGAAGGAACCAAGGTGACTAATGGACAAAGCTAGATTTACTCTAGCAGAAACTTGCTTAATCACTAGCTAGGTGTCACTAGCTGAACATGCCACTTAACACCAAGGCCTGAAGCCCATTTTGCCACCATTTAATCTTCCATTTGTAACACTTCAATTAGGCCACATGTCCTCTTATTATGTTGCCATTTGTCACACAATGAATGTTGCCAAATGTTAATGTATTAGCTTTGCCAAATGTCACAAATTCATAGGCTTAATCATTCTAATTTTTCATGTACAAACTTAACTTGTCTCTTGACCATTTTACCTAGTCCAGATGTAAATTTAAATACTTCAATTCTCTAATGGATTCAATTAATTCCAATTCACCAACTATGGCCCTTTAATACCAAAATTCACGTCATAAGTCCTTTCACTTCCAAATTATAGCACAAATTTAATTTATATCATACATGTACTTTCATAAATATGTAACATGCCATCTAAGGTATATTTTGGGACCTTAAATAAGTGGTATCTGGGCATCAATCCTTGTGGGATCGATATCTGCTTTTATGCTACAAGTCACCATCAGTACACATGCGATTTTTGAGCGTAAAATAAATAGATTGTTTTTTTACCATTAAGAAGTTTTTGGCACCGTTGTTGGGGATTGATTTTTTTAGCATCTTGTTTAGTTTAGATTACTTTGATTTAAGATTTTTTAATATTTTTCCTTGTGTATTTGTAGGTGTGCGAACACAAGGAGCATGCAAAGATTGATAGAATTTGATAACAATGAACTATCCAATATCACAAGACACATTAAGACATCTTAGAATAAGGAATGAGACATATGAAGAGCTGGATGTTGAGAAGAAATCGAAAGAATAATGATGGAAGAGAGTTATTGTAGAGAGCAAGGAACTTTTGCAAATTACAATGAGGTATAGTACGGTTGGGGAAGTACACACCGGGGTGGTAGAATGACCCTAATTTTTATTGGTCCAACAATGCAAGTACTCACATGGGCTAATCAAGACCACAAGGATCTCTCGGATTCCAACAAGATCTAATTGGAGCGATGGAGAGTAAGTTGGACAAGTTTATAGAGATGTTTGGTTTGAAACTAATAGATATGGAAGAGAATTAGAAGAGGATGTTTTCTAGCCGGCAGGAAAGTCGGAAGAGACTGGAAAAGAAATTCAATCAAGTTTTGAAAATTTATGCCACTTCTATTCCCAACCTGAAGATTCAAGTAAGACAACTTTCTTGTGAATTTTGTAAGAGAAGTGTGGAAGACTCTCTAAGCAGTATGGAACTATATCAACGAGAGTAATATGAGGATATCACAAGTAGAAATGGGGAAGAACAATAAGAAACATTAGAAGACCATGCTAAACCTTACCTTATAGAAGACCAAGAAATCAAAATAGAGGATGAAGAAAAGAATGAAAACCCTCCTTATTATTCACCAATTTTTGATAAACCATATATGAACATCGAAAAATCTTGGGGTAGATGTTCATGACAAGAATTCTATCTTTTAGATTTATGATGATCAAGTGAGATTCAATACGAATGATGTATTTAAGAATATGAAGGATACTAGCTCATTCAGGATAATTGATGTGTTTGAATCCTCTGAAGAACAAATGGATGAAGAACAGATGATAATAGACATCGAGTTTGAAGAGGTTATTAAAGTCTCTGTTCATGAAGTGGAAGAAGCAAAGGAGGAGAAGGTAATTAAGGAAGAAAGAGAGCAACTCACCTTCATACCGGACAAATTGTTGGATTCGATGGAAGATTCAGGGAGTTTCGTTATTCCCTATTTTATTGATATTTTGTTAATGAAAAGTACATAGATGAAATTAATTGGTTTTCTTAACTTTATCAATATTGTCCTTTTGTTCATTTTGTAATTTGTAGCTTACTTACAAGCTACAAAATCGATGTTGAATGAAAAAGGTCGAAGCAAGCCACTTATAATTGATCATGGCTGAAATTCCAAAGATAGAGTTTCGAGCTACCGATATTAAAAGGTGTGCTGTATGAAAGGCAACCCATGAAATTTCATTTTCTTTTGTTTGTTTTAGCTTATTTGTTTGTTTGATTTATTTGATTATGATCATGTTTGAATTGATTTTGATTGATATCAATTTGCTTGTTGTTTGAATTTCAACTTGTTTTCTTTTCAAATTTCTTGTTAATGATATTATCTTGATGTGTTTGTAGGTTTTGGGATTATGGAAATAGATGTAAGGTTGGAAGAAGGTTTAGAAGTGGAAGAGTCACCAATTCTCGTGGGAATTGTGGTGATTCCCACAAACGTGGGAAACCTCTCTAGAAAATTTTTGGAGGGCAATACCACGATCGTAGGAATTTTGTGATTCCCACGAGCGTGGGAAATCTCTCCAAAAACTTTCTGGAGCATAATCCCACAATTGTGGGAATTCTATCTATAGGGAAATTTAAATTTCCCACCCCTTTCTTCTTTCA
Organism: Erythroxylum rotundifolium; assembly: GCA_027563915.1. Classification (NCBI taxonomy): domain Eukaryota; kingdom Viridiplantae; phylum Streptophyta; class Magnoliopsida; order Malpighiales; family Erythroxylaceae; genus Erythroxylum; species Erythroxylum rotundifolium. The sequence continues at coordinate 2,313 of JAOSBO010001125.1, read as the reverse complement.
CCCACTATTTAAATTTTTACTTCTCTCTCTAACCCACGATAATTCTCCTCTCACTCTCTAAAACTCTTCATTTTTCTCTCGATTTTTGGTATTTTCTTTATCTCTTTTTATTAATCTTTCAAATCCTTTACACTTTTAATGCATTAATCATTCAAAACGTATAGATTTAGGTAAGATTTTGCTCTCTCTCTCTAAAATATGAATTTCACTCTCATTATCTCATTTTTGACAATTTTCTTCTTACAATGACACTAAGGAAGATGATGGCTAGGAAACCAATTGTCGAACTCCGCCTTTAAGTCTCCGGTGAAGGTAAGCCTGACATAGCGGGAGCTTATCGTGCACCATTTTTGATTTAGTTGAAAGAAGAAGTTATATGTTTTCAAAACCTTAGGGCTGGAGCAATAGTCACTCCTTGATATTTTGATTTTGAATTGTTAGAAAACATAGGAGTGCATCGAAAAATTGAACAACTAGTTGCAAACATAGGTTGGAATAGGTTTGTTTGGAGTGACGTGCCTATTTACTCTACTCTGACTCTAGACTTTTTCACTTTAGTGTGGTATAACTCTAAAATGAATGTTTTCTGGTTTAGGTTAGCTGACAATGTGTTTAAACTTGATTATCTTGTCATGCGTGAAATTTTTAATTTGTCAAATACAAAAATTCTAAATGATCACACTGATCTTGATATCGATTCTTATTGGAAAACTCTAACGAATGAAGAACATTTTGACTCAAGCAATGGACCAAATTCTTTAGTGCCTAGCATTTACTTTTACACAAATTTATATGCTTAACTGTCTTTAATAAATCTAAAAGTAACAAATACTCGACTAAAGAACTTTTCTTTTTATGGTGCATAGATAGGAAGATAAAAATCAGTACTCCGTTTAGGATTTTTTGATTGTCAGTGATTATTGTAAATAAAAATAGTTCATATTTTTGCATGTCTTATGTTTTCATTGCGTTGGCTTTATTCAATAATTTTGATATGGATGACGTGTGTATAACTACGCATGATATGTTTGACATATCGTATTTAAGGCACTCTGAAATTGTAAAGTTCTATTCTATGGAACTCCGCAATCCTCATATGCGTACTGCAGTGAGGAATTGGAGGGGCCAAGATATAGCTGCTTCTTGACCTTCTACTTCCCAAACAATCCCATAGCCAGAAGAGGCAGTAGAGGAGTAACTAAGTGCACCAACAGAGGTTGACTGATTTCAACAAATCCTTGACCTGTTGGTCTCTAATCAGCAGTAAATGACATCTCAATATAATGAGCTCGATACCCAATTGTGGCAAGTCCATAAGGAGCAACACAACTTCAAGAAGAGGTTCTTCAAATTCTATCAAAGAACAATTTTGAAGCTCCTTCGCCAACACCTTTGCCATCATCATCTTTATAAGTCATTTCTTACTTTAAACTTTTCATTTCTGTTATTTCTTTTTTTTGTTTGATATCTTTTGTTTCGTTTAATTTCGTGTGTTTAGCTTGATGTCATGTGTTTGATTTTATAGCTTTTGTTTGGTTTAATTTCGTTTATTTAGTTTGACGTCATGTGTTTGATTTTATATCATTTGTTTGGTTCAATATCATTTATCTAGTTTTATTTCCTTTGTTTAATTTGATGTCATTTTTCATTTGTTTGGTTTGATGTCATTTTCTCTCATTTGGTGGTTGACTTGTCACATTGAGGACAATATGATCTTTAAGTGTGGGGAGGCAACATCAACGTTCTTAATTGCATTATGTACATTGTGTTCAATAGGAAGCATTTTTAGGCATATCATGTGCTTTATGTCAGCAATGGAACCGCACTTGAATCATTCTGATGAATATTGCCATAAAATGCTAGTTGGAATTAGATTTAATTTATGCTTGAACTTGGATTAGGCTACTTAAGTAGAAAGTGAACCATATAGAATGATGAAAAGTAATTGGTTACATATGTTTATTCATAAATTGACATTTGAGCAACGAGGTAGTGTAGAGATATATAATGAGTTTTCATTTAAGCCAAAGTAAGGATTGAGCCATATGACTTCATTTATAGTCATCTCATTTTTTTGTTGAGTGAGATTTCCTTAGGATATTACCTTTAGAATTTGCTTTAAATCGGTTTGAGTCTACTGGATACATGCTTAATATAGATGATTAAAGCCCTTTTTTTGTTAACCTTTGGCTTAAATGACTAACCGTTGCATTATTCCTTACTACCCCCATTGAGAATTAACCTTTTGTTTATTCAAAACACCCAAAATTTTAAAACCTCAAGCCCTATTAACCTACCCATTCACAAGCTTAG
>JAOSBO010001100.1:0-13875 GCA_027563915.1 Erythroxylum rotundifolium | reverse complement strand
GACACAATTCAACCCCCCCTTCTTGTGCATTTTAAATATCGTTTTCTAAGTGTTGTATTAACGTGTGAATTACTTCAGTTTATAATTAATGCATTCTTCTAAATTTATGATAAATGGGTTATTTAAGTATATTGAAAATGAGATAGATGTTGGCTTAGAAGGTTCACTCTTGTGGTTTTAATGTATTGATGGCATAAATTGTATGAGGATTCCTTCAGATTGATATATGATTCATGTGGTTGATGTGTGAGAGTTGAACAGGGTTATGAAATATAAATGTTGCAATCATCATAGCTAACGGTACCCAGTTTTTGGTTTGGTGTTACTTTTGTTTCACTAGCTTTGACAACTTTCATGCTACTTGGCCCAAACACATCTTACCTTATCTTTGCCCACATTACAACCTTGAAAATTCCTTTGATCCATGATTTTGCATATGAAGATTAATGGTGGAGAAATGAAAATGATATACAAAGTTGTGGAATGGCACAATCATGAATAATGTTAAGTGTACCTATAGATATATTTTACTTAAACAATTTTTTTGAGTCTACCATTAGATTGCTTAGTTTCTGAAGATGATGCTTGTTAATTGATTATGAGTAGAAGCATTAAATGTTGAATTCTTGCTATGATTTTTTTATTCATCTTTGGTTATGATTATATAGTTATGGAAAATATAGGAATTGAGTAAATGTTTCGGGTCTTTGAGCTTAATTTGGATGATTTGCCTGAGGATGGCCAAAAGTTAAGTGTGGGGGAAATTGATATGTATTTAATTGTTAATGCATTTAATCATTTACACTTAGCGATTAACAATGCGAAAATGATTAAGATACTCACTTTAATTCTATATAATTTTAAGTACATTTTGGAAGCAAAGAAATTAAAGTGAGTAGAAAGCACTAAGTTTAGGCCATTTTCTGAAGATTAATTTTCACTTGTCTTCATGAATTAAGAAGAAGATGCTTAGAGTAAGAGGAAATAAGATAAAGCATAAAATAATGGGATAAAGAATAAAAAACATGGAAGAGGGCTACTGGAAATTAACACTCATGGTGCATGTTTTTGCATAGATGAACTTGAATTTAATGTACACAGTAAAGGATGATGGACTACTGCAATAGGTGGATAAGGGAAAATATCAAAACGACTGCAGAAGCATGAAGGAAATGACAATAACAAAATGATAGCAGATAACAAAGCTAGAAACGAGTAAACGACGATGCACAGCTAAATAAAACGTAGACATAGAAAGAAGTAGCAGGAGAGTTTTATCTGTGGGACGTTTTAGATTATTAAAAAAAAACATAAGGGTAGAGGTGTGAATAAAAACCGTGACCCAACTTATTAATTCATCAGATCAAAGCTATAGTAGCTAGGGAGGCTTTTAAAAAGGAAAAAACAAAAGAGAGTTTGCGGCAAAAGGAAATGGGAACAGTAAGGTGGACAAATGTTTATTTTTTCAAATTGGTGAACAGTAGAGAGAAAAGAGCTTCTGCAGTGAAGAAGGGCTACCGGGGGTCTTAGTCTAGGGTATTTTTGTGGGGCTAAAGCTTTTTCTTGGGAGATTAATGGAAGGCTAGACGTCCTGACGCTAGTTTAGAGTTTATATCGATGTTGACAACCTAGGTTTAGTATTTTTTATTGTTTTATTGTTTCTTTCTCTTATTAGAAATTGTGTAACATCCTATCACTTGAATTAGGGTTATAATGGTAATTATTAGAGATTAATGAGAAATTGGGAAGCATAACTCATGTTTATGCATAATGTGGCATACACATACACGATATTATTGATCTTGCACATTACAATTATTTGTACATGCATTCATTGACATTTTATAGGTATTATTAATTGTTAAAAATGCAATTAAAAAGTGAATTGTGAATTATTTGAGCTAAAATTTTATTTGGAGACTATTAGTATTATTTCGAAATTTTTGGCGAATTTTAGGAAATTTCCAAAAATTTGGGGTATTTTGAACTAGGAAAAAGATGACTCATGGCAGCCTCACATGCATGACAAATGGGTTGCATGCATGGGTGCCACATGTTTGTTAAAATAATAATAATAACATCTTTCAGCACACTTGTTTTCGGTGTAGCTTTATCTCTCCTTTGTTCTGTACCGAAATCACTAACATTAAACTCCCTCTTCTTCTTGCTCATCCATCACTGAATCATTTACTGGTTTATGGTTGTATACTGGGCAAGTCATATATTACTTGTTTCTCCTTATTTTGCTTCCACCAAAATTTCACTACTAAAGATTTAATTTCTTTTGCAACCACCGAAACCTGTTCGTCACATCTCACTGTTGGAATTTTTCTAAACTCTAGTAAGTTATGTTTAAGTTTTCTAGATATTGTGTAAATGATTTTGATGATGGCTGAATACACCGAATGAGAAGGTTAAGCAGTAGAGCTTTGGTGAATGCCTGTGCTAAATGACGTAAATGAGAAATTGAATTTATGAATGTAGGGAAATAGAAAAAGTGTATTAATAGCTTGTACAGTGAGTTAAATAGAGCTTATTGATGTAGTTATAATTGCATAAAATATTGATGATTCACATTGCTCTGTTATTTTGCCGTTTACTTACATGAATGTTTAGAAATGGAAAATAAATGCAGAGAAGGATGAAAAGCCATGTATAAGTTCAGGTTTTGATGCTTGTGTTTGATTTTGCATTTGGTTTAGTTTTGAGTTAAGGAAAAACATCTAAAATGAAACATTTAAGATGAAATGAAGTTGTTGATGAAAATGAGAAACGCAGAAAAAAATGAAAAAATGTAGTGATGAACATGCTCTATTTCTATGATATATGCGTAAGTGTTTAGGAAATGTTAGAGATGGATTTATGTGTGGTTAAAGCTAAAGAAAACATAGAGTATAATGAGGTGTAGTGTTTTAAGGAGTAAGAGGATAGAAAACGTGGAGTAAGGAGGGAAAGAAAAAGGAATGGAAAAGTGCAGAAAGTTGGGAAAAAAAAACGCAGTAGAGAGAGAGGAAATATATGAACCTTTGAATTTTTTGTGTTTGAAGTGTAAGTTTGAGTCTAACTTGTTAGAAATGTGTAAATCTGGAAATGGAAGAACATGAAAGAAGAAGAGGAGAAGTGCAGTTCGGTGAAGAAGATGAAGGTTTGGGTTTTAGAGAGAGAAAAGGTGGTGGTTGCATGTATGAATTATGAACTAGAGTATTTCATTGAACAACTCTAAGTCTTTTGACTATAACTTTCTTATCTGAACTCCAAATGACTTGAAAATTAGATCAATGGATTCCTAAGACATTTTTTTATCTTAATAAAAATTTATAGCTATCTGAATTGATTTGAAAGTGATTGATAAAATGAATGTGCGGAAGTCTACTAGAATGTTAAGAACTAGAACATTTTCATGAATATGCTTTGGTATTCTGATCATAATTTGATCTATAGATTTCTAAATGAGTTTGTGCTTAATTCAAATTAAACTAGAGATATATTTCTAAAACTTTCTTGAAGAAGTAGAATTTTAATTTTGTCTCTAAGACTGTCAAAATTGGCATGAGATTGAGTCCAGACCTAGGTTGCAGCACTACCAGGGACAAAAAACATATCTTGTGGATGTTGAATCAACTGTATTGATTTAGATCGAATTACGCTAAGGTTTCTACATCAAATTGTATCTTATTCTCTTATCTTTAAATGGTATAAATTTTGTAATTTTTGGATATGGGAATTGAGAGATATGGGTTGTACAACTTGAATGCATAATCATACATTAGCCAAATTTTCAAATGTGCACAGTCTGTGGTATTTTGAGCATAACTCATATAATAATGAACTAAATTGAATGGTCTTGGTATCAATAGAGACTTAAGACATAGGAAAATAATTTGTTAGAAGGAAGCATCACCAAATTCCTTCATCTTCCTGAAAAAATTAATTGTGCAAAATAGACCAAAAAGTGTACCTTTAAACAAATCTGAGTTAATAAATTGAATGTGGATATCCGAATGATTTTGATGACCAGATTGATGATAAAAAAACTTGGAATTTGTTATGAACATGCACTGTACATATTTATTATACATAAATGTGTATAAATGAATATATAATTGTGCAATATTGTGATATGTGAATGAATTGTTCGTATAGAGGAACGCATTGAACGACAGCATCTAAACATTGCCACTACTTCCAGGCAATAGCTATTTGGAGCATACTGTAAGTAACTTAAGATGGTCTCACCTTATTGTTTTGTACATTATTGAATTGTATTGCTATCTTATTGAACTGTACTGAATTGTGCTAATTGTGTACTGGATTCCGGACAATATTTGTTCGAGGCATTTTGATGCATAAGAATGATATTGGAAGTGCTAATTGAATGTGAATGCGTCTACCTAAATGATTTTTTGATTCTCAGCTGAAAAGTTGAATGCCGGACCTAGTCTGATGACCACTACTGCTGTGACTGTTACTGTAAATGATACTATGACTGATATACTGTTATATTACATGCAAATGAAAGTGATTGAATTTGATGACTAAACTATGGCATGCACTTCATTCCAATGCATGTAATAATAAGAAGTTGTGATTGGTGTTGCTACTGATACTATTACTGATAAGAGCTTTAAGCTCTCGCATTTGTGGTTCGAGCCTATGGTTCACTGTGATCAATGAGTCACTGACTGACTGATTGAGCCCGATAATTCAGGATACTATAAAAGCACACAGTCACAAAAAATAAAAATGAATATGAGTCTAATACGTATCGCATCAGCATATAATTTGAATTCATTGAATGATTTGCAAAACTGTATGAATGTCGTTATTTGATTTAACTGTTTAACTGACAAATGATTTATCTGTGATAGTTTTTGATACTTGTCAAGTGAATTTGAACTGTCTGATTACATAATATAATTGATCTTGTTTTATGACATGAGTGAACCATCGAGGATGGTTACTCTGTTGAGTCCGCAAAACTCATCAAAATTGCACTGTTGCTTTTCAGGTTCGAGAATGAGACGACCTAGTTTCTAAGACTTTGTATAAGCTTATTTTGTTCAGCTATTACGGTCAAATTTGGTTCAAAGGTTGATCAGATGGGATTTAGGACATAGTTGTTTCTTTCAAGTTTGTAGTATTTGGTGTGTACTAAGTTGTTTATGTTTATAGGACAATGTTGTATAAACATGGATGATATTGTACTATATGAAACGATGTAAATTAAGGTTTTGATATAATGTGATAACATTTGGGTTTAGAAAATGTGTGATTAATGGTTTAGTGCATGATGCCATGTTATGTACAATGAAGGTGAGATAGTTAACATGTCATTTCTAACAGGCATGTACACGTGTATCCAATGGACACACATGCATATCTCAGTTGGGAATGGGGTGTTACATTTTGGTATCAGAGCATGGTTTGGCATCCATAGAGATATGTAATGATATTAAGTGTGAAATATTGTGAAAATGTCGGATGGTAATTAAAGTTGTTGTGTATTATAGGTTATCTGACGTAAGTGAACAAATGGAACACTTAACTGACCTGAGATTGGAAGGAGGCAGTAGGGGGTCGTTGGTATCTCGACTTGAGCGAGTGCCTCTAAGAATTCCTAAGAGAAGGGAAAGGAGGTAAGACAAACTGCTAAAGCAGGGAGCTATAGATTTCTGTGGCAATATAGACCCTACAGAAACTGAGGGATGGTTAGAGCGGATTAAACAAGTATTTGATCAGATGTATCGTAAGTTGGACGAAAAATTTGACTATGCCATTTCTTTGCTACAAGGCTGGACTTATCAATAATGGAAGACTATTCCCGGTAGTGCCGGCAGGCTTTGTACTTTGACTTGGGGAGACTTTCTGAGGGCTTTCAAAGAAAATTATATGCCTTAGGAGGTATACATGGATAGGAAGAGGAATGAGTTCATGGATCTAAAACAGGGTGGAACGTCTGTAGCAAATTATGAGATTAAATTTAATGAGGTATGCTTCTGTCTTAATTCCTACTGAGGCAGATAAATACAGGAGATTTGAAGAAAGCCTGAACATAGAGATTCGGACAAGGCTAGCTCTTACTAACCTGAGCAATTTCACTGACCTCAAATTAGCATCGATCCAAATGGAGCAATTGTTGAGGGATAGTCAGTCTGAGCAGAGATCAGAAACTGGACAGAAGAGGCCCAATGAGTCTTAGGGTGGTTTTAGTAGAAGGTTCAATAAACGTCAGACCCAAACATTCAGACCACCAGCTAGATCTAGATAGTCAGGATTCAGACAAAAGGGTGGTTTTACTCAGACTGAGAATAATAAGGTGCAACATCGAGTCAATTGCCAGCTTGTTAGTATTGTGGGAATAGGTATAGTGGTGTATGCTGGAGATTGACGGGAGCTTACCTTTGGTATGGCTCACATTATCATCAAGTCAGAGATTGTACATTGATATCTGGAGCACATTTTGGTGGGAGTGGGAGTAGAGTAACGACACCTATAATTCAACAGAGTCGAGCCAGTGGGACTGGACAAAGAGATCGTGGCAGAGGCAGAATGATGTCTAGAAGTGTTACTGAGAGGACTGAGGTACGGAGCAATTAGCTGCAGTCTCAACCCAGAGTTTATGCCTTAATGAGACAAGAGGCTTAGGATTCTCCAGATGTCGTCACAAGTGTGTTATCATTATTTACTTTTGAGGTTTATGCATTGCTAGATCCTGGATCTACATATTCATTTATCATACCACACATGGCATCTAGATTGCATTATGATAGAAAATTCCTGAGATGTAGATTAAAGGTGAGTACACCAATTGTTAGTACTATAGTGATAGGGGAGGTCTGTAACAAGTGTCTGATTCGAATTGATCAGGAAAAGTTGGTAGCAGATTTGATTGTTTTACAGTTGAAGGAGATAGATGTTATCTTAGGCATGGATTGGCTCACTGCTCATAGGGCCATCATGAACTCTTATACGAAGGAAGTGATTTTAGAGTCTCCTGATCAACCGAGAGCAGTATTCAGAGGCATTAGCCAAGCAGTGCCAACTAGACTAATTTCATTTATTAGTGCTTTGAAGTTAATATATGGTGGATGTGAGGCCTATCTGGCACATGTGATTGATACCCAAGCTGAACAGAGTGTACAGAATATTCCTGTAGTTAAGGAATTCCTAGACGTATTTCCCTCTAAATTACCTGGTTTGCCTCCAGATCAGGAAACAAAGTTCACAGTTGATTTAGTTCCAGTTACTGCTACTATATCCATTCCTCCATATAAGATGGCACTTGTGGAACTAAAAAAGTTGAAAGTTCAATTGCAGGAGTTGCTCGAGAAGGGGTTCATTAGGCCTAGTGTTTCACCTTGGGGCGCTCCAGTGTTGTTTGTGAAGAAGAAGGACGATACTTTGAAGTTGTGCATTGATTACAGGCAACTTAACCGGGTTACAATGAAGAATAAATACCCGTTGCCTAGAATTGATGATCTATTTGATCAGTTGCAGGGAGCTCAAGTATTTACTAAACTTGATTTGAGGTCTGGGTATTATCAGCTAAAGATAGCAGAGGCTAATGTACAAAAAAGTGCTTTCAGATGCAAGTATGAACATTTTGAGTTCTTAGTTATGCCATTTGGGTTGACTAATGCCCCAGATGCATTCATGGCATTGATGAATAAGGTATTTCAGTCCTATTTGGACCGGTTTGTAATTGTGTTCATTGATGACATTCTGGTGTATTCTAGAAGTAATAAGGAACATGCTGAGCATCTGAGAATAATTTTGCAGACTATGAGAGAAAAACAAATATATGCCAAATTCAGAAAATGTGAATTTTGGCCAAATCAAGTGGTATTTTTGGGTCACATAGTAACAGGGCATGGTATTCAGGTGGATCCAATGAAAATTGAAGCAGTAATGAGATGGGAGACATTGACGAATGTATCAGAGACCCAAAGTTTCCTCATATTAGCTAGTTATTACCAGAGATTTGTCGTGGACTTTTCTTTAATCTCTGCCCCTCTGACTAAACTTCTGAGGAAGAATGTGGCATTTAGATGGAATGAAGAGTTCCAGAGAAGTTTTGAAGAGTTGAAACATTGGTTGACTACAGCGTCGGTGTTGGCTACTCCATCAGGATTTGGTGGATATATGGTATACAGTGATGCGTCGCATCAAGGACTAGGATGTGTATTGATGCAACATGGCGAGGTGATAGCCTATGCATCGAGACAATTAAGGTCTCACGAGATGAATTACTTGGTACATAAGTTAGAACTTGCAACAGTAGTTTTTGCTCTAAAGATTTGGAGACATTACTTATATGGCTAGAAATTTCAGATATACACTAATCATAAGAGTTTGAAGTATCTGTTAAGCCAAAAAGAGTTGAACATCAGATAGAGAAGATGGATAGAGTTACTAAAAGACTATGATTGCACAATTGAGTATCATCCGAGGAAGGCTAATGTAGTGGTTAATGCTTTAAGCAGAAAATCGAATACCAGTGTAGCTCATATTCAATTGTTGAGGTTACCAAGCCTGATTTAATTGAGAGCTTTGAATGTAGAGTTAAATCTAGAGCATAATGAAGAATTGATACCTACATTAAAACTGAGGCCAATGTTGCAAGATCGGATTAGAAGAGTACAGAGCAAAGATCCTAAAATGGTTAAATTGATTAAGAAAGTTAAGAAGAATATAGATTACGAGTTTGAATTTAGAGATGATACATTGTGGCTAAAGCAGAGACTATGTGTGCCTAATGTTGATGATCTGGGAAAGAAATTGTAGAAGAAACTCATATGGATGTTTATGTTATGCATCTTGGTACTACCAAGATGTATAACTCACTGAAACAACATTTCTAGTGGCCTAGAATGAAAAAGCAAGTAGTAGAGTTTGTTTCTAAATGTATAACATACCAACAGGCTCATGGTACTACCAAGATGTATAACTCACTGAAACAACATTTCTGGTGGCCTAGAATGAAAAAGCAAGTAGTAGAGTTTGTTTCTAAATGTATAACATACCAACAGGTTAAGGTTGAGCATCAGGCCCCAGTTGGAAAATTGCATTAATTACCTATTCCAGAGTGGAAATGGGAACTAATTACTATGGATTTTATAATGGGATCGCCTAAGACTCTGAGGTAGAATGATGCAATATGGGTTGTGGTGGACCGATTATCTAAGTCAACCCATTTTATACCAGTACGGGAGAACAATACATTAGACCAATTGGTTTGGAGATATGTAACTGAAATTTTGAGACTACATGGGGTTCCAGTGTCTATTGTATCAGACACGAAACCCAGATTTACTTAGAGATTTTGGAAGAGCTTACAATTAGCTATGGACACACAGTTGAATTTTAGTATAGCATTTCATCCTCAGACAGAAAAACAGAGTGAGAGAACTATCAAGACTATCAAGGATATGCTCAGAGCATGTGTATTGGAGTTTCAGGGAGCTTGGGATCAGTACGTAGCATTGATTGAGTTTGCTTATAACAATCATTTTCATAGCAGCATTGGAAAGGCACCTATGAAGCGTTGTATGACAAAAAATGTCAATCGCCTTTATACCGGGATGAGGAAGGTTTGAGAATGATTAAGGGTACATAACTGATACAGGATACTGTAGAGAAGGTGAAATTGATCAGGAGTCGAATAAAGGCAGCTCAGGATAGACAGAAAAGCTATGTGGATCAACATAGAAGGGATATGGAATACAATGTTGGAGATTGAGTGTTTCTGAAAGTGTCTCCTTGGCGAGGTGTACTAAGATTGGATAAAAAGGGCAAGTTGAGCCTGAGATACATTGGTCCTTATGAGATTCTTAAGAGAATTGAACCTTTAGCATATAAATTAGCCCTGCCTAACAAGATGTCTCAATTACGTAATGTGTTTCGTGTGAGTATGTTAAAAAGATATATATCTGATCTTACTCATGCATTACCGACTCAAAATATTGAGATTGATAGCAACTTGAGTTATATTAAGGAGTCGATCTAGATAATGGGTTATAATAGAATGCAGTTGAGAAACAGAGCGATTCTATTAGTGAAAGTTCGGTGGAGAAATCACTCAACTAAGGAAGCAACACAAGAAACTGAGGATCATATGAGGCAACAGTATCCCCACCTATTCGAACTATCAGGTAAGAATTTTGAAGAAGAAATTTTTGTTAGGAGGGGAGAATTGTAACATCCTAACGCTTGAATTAAGGTAAAAATGGTGATTATTAGAGATTAATGAGAAATTAGGAAGCATAACTTATTTATGTATAATGTGGCATACACACACACGATATTATTGATCTTACACATTACAATTATTTTTACAAGCATTCATTGACATTTTTCGGGTATTATTAATTGTTAAAAATGCAATTAAAATGTGAATTGTTAATTATTTGAGCTAAAATTTTATTTGGAGACTATAAGTATTAATTCGAAATTTTTGGTGAATTTTAAGAAATTTCCAAAAATTTGGGGTATGTTGGACTAGGAAAAAGATGACACATGACATCCTCGCAAGCATGAAAAATGGGTTGCATGCATGGGTGCCATGTGTGTGTTAAAAAAACAATAATAAATCTTTCAGCTCACTTGTTTTTAGTGTAGCTTTGTCTCTCCTTTGTTTTGCACCGAAATCACTAACATCAAACTCCGTCCTCTTCTTGCTTATCGATCACTGAATCATTTACTGTTTTATGCTTGTGTATTGGGCAAGTCATATATTACTTGTTTCTCCTTATTTCGCTTCCACCCAAATTTCATTACTGGAGATTTCTTTTTTTTTCCAATCACCGAAACCTGTTCTACACATCTCACTGTTGGAATTTTTCTGAACTCAAGTAAGTTATGTTTAAGTTTTATGGATGTTGTGTAAATGATTTTGATGATGGCTAGTGTTAGAGATGAATACACGCATGAGAAGGATAAGCAGTAGAGTTTCGGTGAATGCATGTGCTAAATGACTTAGATGAGAAATTGAATTTGTGAATGTGGGAAAATAGCAGAAAGTGTATTAATAGCTTGTGACACGGTGAGTTGAATAGAGCTTATTAATGTAGTTATAATTGCAAAAAATATTTATGATTCACATTGCTCTGGTGTTTTGCCGTTTACTTACATGAATGTTTAGAAATGGAAAATAAATGCAGAGAAGGATGAATAGCCATGTATAATTTCAGGTTTTGATGCTTGTATTTGATTTTGCATTTGGTTTGCTTTTGAGTTAAGTAAAAACATCTAAAATGAAACATTTAAGTTGAAATGAAGTTGTTGATGAAAATGAGAAATGCAGAAACAAAAATGAAAAAAATGTAATGACGAACATGCTCTGTTTTTGTGATATATGCATAAGTGTTTAGAAAATGTTAGGGATGAATTTATGTGTGGTTAAAGCTAAAGAAAACATAGAGTATAATGAGGTGTAGTGTTTTAAGGAGTAATAGGACAGAAAACGTGGATTGAGGAGGAAAATAAAAAGAAATAGAAATGTGCAGAAAGTTGGGGAAAAAACGCAGTAGAGAGAGAGGAAATATATGAACCTTTGAATTTTTTGTGTTTGAAGTGTAACTTTTAGTCTAACTTGTTTAAAAGTTTTACTAGATATAGAAATGCATATTGGATGTGTTAGAAATGTGTAAATCTGGAAATGGAAGAACATGAAAGAAGAAGAGGAGAAGTGCAGTTCGGTGAAGAAGATGAAGGTTTGGGTTTTAGAGAGAGAAAAGGTGGTGGTTGCATGTATGAATTATGAACTAAAGTATTTCATTGAACAACTCTAAGTCTTTTGACTATAACTTTCTCATCTGAACTCCAAATGACTTGAAAATTAGATCAATAGATTCCTAAGATATTTTTCTTTCTCTCAATAAAAATTTAGAGCTATCTGAATTGATTTGAAAGTGATTGATAAAATGAATGTGTGGAAGTTTGCTGGAATGCTAAGAAATGGAGCATTTTCATGAATATGCTTCGGTATTCTGATTATAACTTGATCTATAGATTTCTAAATGAGTTGATGCTTAATTCAGATTAAACTAGAGATATATGTCTACAACGTTTTTGAAGAAGTTGAATTTTAATTTTGTCTTTAAGACTGTCAAAATTGGCATGAGATTGAGTCTTGACCTAGGTTGCAACACTACCAAGGACAGAAAGCATGTCCTGTGGCTATTGAATAAACTGTATTGATGTAGAACCAATTAGGCTAAGGTTTCTACATCAAATTTGTATCTTATTCTCTTATATTTAAATTGGTATAAATTTTGTAATTTTTGGATATGGGAATTGAGAGATATGGGTTGTACAACTTGAATGCATAATCATAAATTACCCAAATTTTCAAATGTGCATAGTCTGTGGTATTTTGAACATAAATCATAGAATAATGAACCAAATTGAATGATCTTTGTATCAACAGAGACTTAAGACATAGGAAAATAATTTGTTACAAGGAAGTGTCATCAAATTCCTCCACCTTCCTAATGAAATTAATTGTGCAAAATAGACCCAAAAGTGTACTTTTAAACAAATCTGAGTTAATAAATTGAATGTGGATATCCGAATGAATTTTATGACTAGATTGATGGTAAGAAGCCCAAAATTTGTTATGAACATGCACTGTACATATTCATTATACATAAATGTGCATAAATGAATATATAATTATGCAATATTGTAATATGTGAATGTATTGTTTGTATAGAGGAACGCATTGAACGACAACATCCAGACATTGCCTATATTTCAAGGCAATAGCTGTTTGGAGCATAGAGTGAGTAACCTAAGAAGGTCTCACCTTATTGTTTTGTACTGTATTGCTATCTTATTGAACTGTATTGCTATCTTATTGAATTGTACTGAATTGTGTTGATTGTGTACTGGATTCCATACAATATTTTTCCGAGGCGTTTTGATGCATGAGAACAATATTGAAAGTGCTAATTGAATATGAATGTGTTTGCCTAAATGATTTTCTGATTCTCAACTGAAAAGTTGAATGTCGGACCTAGTCCGATGACTACTGCTAATGTGATTGTTACTGTAAATGATACTGTGACTGCTATACCGTTATATTACATGTAAATGAAAGTTATTGAATTTGATGACTAAACTGTGGAATGCACTTTATTCCGATGCATACAATATTAAGGAATTGTAACTGGTGTTGCTCCTAATACTGTTACTGATAAGAGTTTTAAGCTCCTGCATATGTGGTTCAAGCCTATGGCTCACTGTGATCAATAAGTCACAAACTGACTGAGTGAGCTCGATAATTCAGGATACCATAAAAACACACAGTCATAACAAAATAAAAATGAATGTGAGTCTAATACATATTACATCCTCATATAATTTGAATTTATTGAATGATTTGCAAAGCTGTGTGAATGTCGTTTTTTAATTGAACTGTTTAACTGAGAAATGATTTATCTGTGATGGTTTTTTATACTTGTCAAGTGAATTTGAACTGTCTGATTACATAATATAATTGATCTTGTTTTATGACATGAGTGAACCATCAAGGATGGTTACTCTGCTGAGTTCGCAAAACTCTTCGACAGTGAGACGACCTAGCTGCTAAGACTTTGTAGAAGTATATTTTGTGTAGCTGTTACAGCCATATTTGGTTCAAAGGTCGGTCAGATGGGATTTAGGACAAGTTGTTTCTTTCAAGTTTATTGTATTTGGTGTGTACTTTTCAAGTTTATAGTATTTGGTGTGTACTGAGTTGTTTATGTTCATAGGAAAATGTTATATAAACATGGATGATATTGTACTATATGGAACAATGTTGGACCCCGTCTCCGAGGCCCAACATTCGGAAACACACAAGCACACATAAGCATAGAAGACCCATAACTCACA
>JAOSBO010001076.1:0-13876 GCA_027563915.1 Erythroxylum rotundifolium | reverse complement strand
TACAAAACTGTAACTGAAGAAGATAAAGTTACATGTAAATACACTTGCTTTCTAGGGCATTATATTTACATAACTCCAACAAAATGTCTAAGCTTTAAGCTCTTTTTCACTAGCGGCTCAGGCCACAACTTTCTTTATATTTCATACATTCATAGAGTAAATGCCTTTCACATTTTCTATCATCATATTCAGTCATTCTTATTCACTTTCACTTTTCAATTCACATTCATCACCAGACATTTAGTCCAACATTCAACATATAAGTTGAGAACACATTTAGTTAATCACATTCTCATTTAAGGAGCACTCCCAATATAGTCTCGAATATGAAACTCCTTGGACAATCAGATGTCTAGAATCAATAATATCACAATTATATCAAATAGAAATTCAATTCTGAATCAAATAAACAATCAAGGTAAGACCTTCTTAGGTTGCTCACAATTGCTCCCAATTTAACATATTGCCTTGAAGTCTCGACAATGTCTGGAAGTGATCACTCTAATTGCTCCTCTATATCATACAACACATACATTTACACAATTTACAACTTTGCACAATTATATAAGTACTCATTTATGCACATAAGTATATATATAGATTATGTAAAATGCATGCTCAATGACAATCCTAAGTAAATTTCCTTAATATACGTCTCATAATCAATTACCAACATCTTTCGATCATTCTTTAATACCAAATACACTTGTAATCAATTACCAACATCTTGTAATCATTCTTTAGTACCTAATACACTTTCCTTACTTTAATCATCTCATTCATCAACCATTAAGCTCATTTAGGATCCCATTCAAGCCTAATTACATCATAGGAAAGCATTGATAAGTCAACAAATTCATATATGTAAATGATTTGGGACAATAAGCATAAGTTTCACTGTGGATGTCGAATTAAGGTCATTCAAGTACATTTTAGAAGAGGACTTTGAGTTCTACAACTTCCATGAAGACCTAAAAAGAGATTTTGCCATCTAAACAGTCAAAATTGTAAATTTATGTAGGTTTCCCAAGAATATCTACCTAATGGATGTGTATGTCCCTCCAAACAAACATGAACAGGGTTAGAACACTAAAATTCTAGAAAATGTCCACCCAGTAGATATGAAGTCTGCCCAAAGGACCTTTACGGTTCAATTTTCAAATTTCCCATTCCTATATATTATATCTATCACATCAATGCATATCTTTTCATTCCTACTTCAATTTCTATTCATTCTCAACTTTATTCCAATTCAATCCTTCCATAAAACATATCATACAAAATTGTTGCTCGTAATCACATAAACATAACATCAAGCTACTGTTTTCCAGTTTATCACAGGACAAATTTTTAGGTCATTTCTTTATGATCATTATGGCCCAAAAAATGACGTATTTAATCAACACCTTCTTCTAATGAAATGTTCCTATATGTCTTAGGTTTCTCATGGCATCAAAATCATGCATTTTGGATCAGTATTATGCAAGTTATAACAAAAATAGTATAGACTATACTCATAAATCGACAGCACACAATTCTCAATTTCAAGCCAAATTTCAAGACTCTTAAGGGCCAAATTAAAATTTGTTTCCTGCATGAAAATTGTATTCATATGTCTCTAGTTTATTCTAGATCAAAATTTATCCAATTTGGATATTCACATATCAAGTTATGTCCAAAATACAGATGTATGTTCAATAAAGCAATACATATGACATACTCCATCACACTTCATTGCCAAAATTCTATCACCTCTCTATCCTTTCAATTTGATGATCCAATTAAACCTAAATTCCCAGTTTAGAATTCTCTATTCACAATTCATAAATTCATGAATGATCATCACTCAAAACCAAAACCTAATTAATACTTTTCTATATCACACTTTCTGCTCTTTTGTCTACTTCACTAGTCTTTATTTAACTGTAATGATCAAAATCCTTTATCACACTTTCTGTACATTTTCTCTTTGCTTGTATTAGCAATATTGCTTCATTCATCACCACTCATGCATGCATCAATCTACAAGCATGGGAACATACACCATTCACGCATGCGTCCATTTACAAACATTAAAACCTCAGCTAAATGTCATTTACACTACCATAAAACTTAAAGCATAACTTACTTGATATTTAGAAAAATTCCAGAATTGGAGAGGCCAAATAAGAGATTTTGGTGGATGGAAAAACATAAGGATTCAGCAATAATCAAAAACCTCAAATGTTTGAAGACATTGCAAGGTGTATCAAGCGAACACCAAAGACATATGAATAAACTAGGATTTGGTGACGGATAAGCAAGAAGGGAGGTTTGGTGATGGATAATTTTGGTTAAGCACAAGAGAGCTGCAGCAATCTTCCTTTCCTCACAAAAAAGGTGACTTAGGTGGCTTAATTTTGCTTTGCCACATGTCTTCAATGCACGTCTTACATTTGTTATCATGTAATGCTACCAAATGTCACTTAGTTATTGGTCCATATGTCACTCATTAATTGGTCCATTTGTCACTCCATAATTATTATATTTGTCAATTAATTACTAATCCAATTGTCACACTTCCATTTTTCTCTTATGTCTATATTTTCTTAGTCAAAAATACCCCAAAATTTCAAAATTTTCGAAATATCTGAATTGTCACCAAAAATGCAAAATTAATTCTAATACACACCAATTCAATTTCAAGAAAAATAATCAACAATTCACATTTTCATCACATTAAAATCACTTATACCTAGAAAATGTCAATGAATGCATATACAATTATTTTAATAAACGTCAACATTATTCACGTGTATGTGTATGCCATATAATGCAATGCACTTCTAAATTCTTAATAGTCTCTTGTGTATGGCATCCTAGGGTTATAACCATAAGCATGGAATAATGGGATGTTACATTAGGGCCAAAACAATGGCCCAGGATAATGATAGAAGCATTAGAGTCAGCCCATATACCACGATCATGACAAAAGCCTCGGATATTACCCACGATCATGGCCTGCTTGCTATGATAGTGATAGAAGATTCAAATGTGGCCCATGATCGGGGCCTGTCTCAATTAGACATGCAGACACTCAGAAGCATCAAGTTTTGAGGGACTTTTCAGACCTTTTGGACCCTAAAAAACCCTAGAGCTACCGAGAACACAAAAGGTATATAAAGAATAAGACAAAGAAGTTGAAGGAGCTTCTTGTATCATCCACTTTTGAGAGAAAACCTAGAGAAGATTGATGAGAGATTAAGAAAGAGTAGAAGGAAGAGAGAAGTGGGGAAGAAGCCAACATCGATGTACTCTCAGATTAATAGTTTCCCGATGTCACTACCTCTTGTTATGACCCAAGATCATATTTCCTGTTATTTTCCATTTTTATTATTGTATAAAATTAGGAATAGCAGTTTGATGATAGGATTTTTGAATGTTGAGATGTTCTAAACTCACCTTGGGGTTTTTATCTTTGATTTAATAAAATCTTATTATTTTTTATGTTTATTGGATTTATTGTGATTGATTTGTATGATTGTATAATTTTGTAATAAACTAAGAAGGTGAATCGAACGAAAAATAATTAAATTGGACTAACGAGAGCTGGGGGATTTAATAAGAACGAGAAATTAATCAAATCAATAATTGTCTGAAGAGAGATCTGACATAGGTTCTCGATAGTTTAGTGGACAACTTTAGATCTAATTAGGGTTTTGGATAGGTTATTAATTGAGAAATTGCAATCTTCCATAATCTGATTAAGGTTTATAATTTACGGTCAATGGTTATAACCTGAGAGAGAGTAATCAACCTTAGGATCGTCTAAAACCAATTACCTGGTAAGTCATAATCGATTAGTTTAACGTTAAAGACAGGTAAAATTCTCCTTTCTCTCTATTAATAGTTCATTTAGGTTAATTTTTGAATATGTTGCAATAGTTAAATTGTTAATATTTTTGTAATTAATTTTTATATTGAATTACATGATTGAATTGAATTCTTGTTTTAGTTTGGCTATCTTTTGAATTTCTACGAATTTTGTTGACCTTAGATTTAGGACTAAATTATCACTCCTCGAGGGATCGACACCTTAGGTACTATGCAAATGACCCGTGTACTTACAGATTATCGAGGTTAATTATTAGAACTTACACAAATTGAAATACCATGACCAATTAATAAAAAGGTATTTTCGTTAATTTGATGTTCATGTTCTTTATGAGTTGATAATGATCCTAAATCAAATTAATGAAGTCCTTGATACACTACATAGCATAAAGAAATCATGAGATCATGATAATGAGGTTCCTATCATGTGTAATCATATTAGGATCTAAATTATCCCTAGTTATAGTATTAATGAGACGAGGCATTATTAATCCTAACAGACTAGCACGTGTTATATTCCTTGATTAGATCAAGTAGTTGATCTTATAAACTGTAAGAATGAGTTGTTTAGAGTTAACATGTGGATAGAATGAGTTGTTTAGAGTTAACATATGGATGCTTACTAAGAGTAGTAAGTACATTGGATGACCTGTCATAAGATAATCATATGGATAATCTATTATAGTATCAGTGATAGTCTCATTATAGCAATGGTGTCAATATCTTTAGACATAAGGTACTCAAGGATAACTTAGATACTAAGCCTATACTTTGAACCCATTCCTTATCACCTCTCAGAGGTTGCTCATGTGGTGGTGATTGGGTATAGCTTAAGGTATTCAAATGTAACTGAGTGGCCAGTAAAAAATTCGTCACTTTTGATAAGAGAAGATGATACTTATGGCCTCTTGTCAAGTTTATTACTGAGAAATCTCTGGCCATAATCCAATTAAGTAATAAACCTCAAGAACAAAAAGTAACATCAATTGGGCTAGATGTAACGTAATCAGTCAAGTGAGAGTTGACACGTTAACCATACTCTGAACCAAGTGGGGTATAAAATGGTGAAATGACAAATTGCACGGGAAAATTGTCTATGGAAGGGTTTGTAGTCAAACCACTAAGTTTCTAGTTAATTAAGGGTCATGATTTGTTGCTAGATACCTCTCATAACTTGCTTGAATCAATTGCTAATTCAAGTAATGAACATAACCAGGAACATAATGGGTCACATGCATCAGAGATATGAAGTTGAGTAAAATGGTTTTAGATGGGATCTAAAATATGAGAGATGCATGACTAAGCTACAAAAGTGTGGTAGTTTATGGTCATTTGATTGTGAATCATATGAAACATGTGAATCTTGGTTATTATATAAGATTAAAAAATTATCCTTTAATAAGCAAGATGACAAAATTACCTTTTAATAAGCAAGATAACAAATTTTCGCTATAAAGATGGGGTAAATGTTTTCACGCTAAATTAAGTGGGATTAAAAGCCACTTAATTATGACTAACTCTCTATTGATGTTGGGAGCTAAAGGTACGCCAAAGGGTGTCAAAGACACTCTATTTTCGTGCAAATGTTGTAAGAAAATAAAGTTTATTTTTATGAATTGTTCACCATCTTCTAAAATACTCTCTCAAAGAACACACCACAAAAAAGTTTCAGGCTTCACTCTTTATAGGGATATCATTAAAGACGTCCTTCTTTGGTTGTTTTAGTTTACGACTACCCGAAGAGGTGAAGACAATGAAGAATGAAGGAGATTGTAAGGTACACATCTTAAGTTCTTGTTTAGTCTTACTACATCTAATGGCACATGTTTAATTATGTATTTTCTGGGTTTCTTTTCATTACTACATATTATGATACTTGATGCATGTTGTTGGACCCCAGAAATTTTTTTAATTATTATCGATTTATTTGTTTAAATTTTTAAAATTTTTATTTTATTTATTTATTTTAATTACGATATGTTTGTTTAGTTATTATCTTAGAATCGGGGTCATTAAATTTAGTAAGCATGAATAAGAATTAGGGTTATTATTTAGAGAACGTTATAATTAAGTTAGCTTAAGGAGTTAATGGATAAAGAGACAAAAGAGGGGTAAATTTGGAAGAAGAAGACAAATGAAGGGTAAAATGGGAAAAACAAAGATAAAATGTAGTCTTGAGTTGGCAGAAGAGAAGAAAATCACGGGAAGAGATAAAAGAAGAAGAAAACGTGGAGAAGAAAGAAAGAAGGAGAAAATTCGTGGAGAAGGAGAAAGAAGAAGGAAGAAGAGAAATCAAGCTTGTTAAGGTAAGTTTCATCTCTTCTTCTTGGTTAGGTAGAAACATAAAAAAGATTAGAGAGAGAAATGGGTTAATGTTGGAAGAAAGAAGAGGAGAAAGGAAACCTTTATGATTTTTCATGAATTTCTAAACTAGGTTTTAGTTTTCTATCCTAGATAGATTATGGGTAAGTTAAGTTTAGGCTCGATTATTTACTTTGGATTATTGAAGCTTTATGAATTTTCATTTGAATGTGGGTTGAATGAGAAATTGGTTTACCTTAGGAAACCAAGAAAACCCTATTCAAGAGCAAGTTGGATTTTGCAAACGAGTTGGGTGGGTAAAATGTTTATGGTTATTATGTAAATGGGCAATGTGCCTATGTTTGTATTTATACTTGAATTGCCAAATTGTGAATTGCTTTGATGTGGAAAATGCATTATAATGTGTTCTATGTTATGCATTGAAGGATGTATGACATTTTGATATGACTAAATTGTGAGTATGATCATGCTATGCCTTGGAATTATATCATGGCATTTTGATTTAAATGGAAAGAAGAAAAGCATGAGAATATGAATTTGTGATTGATTGAATTGAGCATGAAATTTGATTGTGTTTAGGAAAGAGTGGAAGCGTTTCATTAGCCACGTGCACATTGAACTATAGCCTTCTCCCTGCTGCCCGCTTGAAGCCATGAGATCCTGAGAAATCGGATTCATTTTGTTGACGGAGTAAACTTCATTTTCTCTGTTTCTTTCCACGAAACTCTCGAGCCATTTTCTTGTGCATTGCATCTTTGAATTTTCAAGATGATGCATTTAAATGTTGTGTTAGATGGTTAAGTTTGTGTTATGTTTTATAAGTTTTGAGCTAATTTGATCAATGCTTAAATTCCTAGAATAGATTGAGAATTCTCGAATTGTTAACTATATCTATACATATCCTTGAATTATGATCAATTACCGATGACTATAAATATATTATCCACTGATTTGTGTAGCTCAACCCATCCTTTTTCCCCTTCTCAGGTGTAGAGCAAGACGGTTAGCAAATCCTTGCAAGGCATCGAAAACTTCAAGATACTTAGAGACTTTTGTACTAAGTTAGTGAACATTTTTTGGACAACTTTATAGGCACATCAAACATGAGCATCTTTGGTATTTTGTTTTAAGTGTGATGTGTATGTTGATATGTAACTAAAGCTTGTTCAAGCATTTACTTTGCTTAGCAATGAGAATGAGAATTTGAGGATTTGCTGTGGTGTATGATGATGGTTGTGAAAGAGGAATGGGTATGTGATTATAAATTGTTGTTTGGTTTAGAATAACATGTTAGAGATTGGAAAGGTTGTATGGGATTAATTATTTGAGGGGAGATTTAAGCAGTTAACAAAAGTACTTAGTAGTTGAATTGATATGAAATGTATGTGTATTTCAGTGTTGAAATGTTGAGTTAGAGTTGCAGGTTAGAAGGTTTCGCCACATTGAAGTCAGACTCGACCGCAATGAACATTTCCCGAAAGGTACTTTCATCTCCATCTTGTGACTTTGCCACGACGAAGTTATAAGATGGCCACAGTGAAGTTTTCCCGAGAGGTCCCTTAAAATATTTCCTAGTTTCGCCACAATGAAACAATTAGTTTGCCCTGACGAACTTTTCCCAAGAGGTCCTAGGAAATATTTCCTGGTTTAGCCATGGCAAAACATTTAGTTTGACACAGCGAATGTTTTGACACTCCAAATGGAAAAATCTCTTTTTAGAGTCTGCACAAAAGTTGTAGATCTAGAATTCCTCTTGAAAACCGTCCTAAGACGACTTTAATCTGATCTCTCTAGTGAAAGTTATACCAATTGTCCCAAGATAGGTACAATATGAACCAAGTTTGACTCTTTTGGCCATAACTCCATCATCTGATCACCAAATGGAGTGATTATTGAACTAAGAGATTCCTAACTTATTTCTCTATCTCTACATAAAATTTTGGTATCCATTGGAGTTGATGCCAAAAATATTGAAGGACAAAAAGAGAGGGAAACAACTAAAAGAGCATGAATTGATTGTTTTACTGAATATACTTTGGTATTTTAATTTTATCTTGATTTGTAAAGCCCTAAATGAGACCATTATTGTTTCAAAATAAACTAGATACATGGAGCTATAATTTTTTGAAAGAAGTAACTTTTTGATTCCACTTCCAAAACTTGTTTTGGCTAGAGAGATCCCATAGAAATAACCATACAGGATAATACGTTCACGTGTTTTGATATTCCAGATAGTTGGGCTCCGAAAATGGGGTCCAATATTTTATGGTATCAGAGCTTAGGTTTTTTCTAGGATTAGAATGCATAGTGGTATAAATTAATATAATTTGTGATAAATTGTTTGCTTTGTTGAATTGATTGATTACATTAAGTGACATACATATCATGCAAACATATTTAAAATAAGGTTAAAATGAAACCTAAGCTAATCGTTAGTGTTTAAATTGAAGGAGTAAGATGCCACCTCGTAAACGGACACGAGGAATTTTGCAAGGATCAATTGCACCTGACTCTCCTCCAGGAGAGGATAGTACTGATGAATTTTAGCTCTAAGAAATGTTGAGGCTTCTATAGGGCAAGGTAATGAGCCTGTTCGATCATAGACATGGGAGTCCCCTCGTCCACAAGAGCAAGTGCCTATGCCATTGGATCCGAGGATGTTTCAGGCATTTGCTGGAGCATTTGTCCAGGCCATAGGTCAAATGCCACAAAATTCTGCTCCAGCCCCAATTAAGAAGGGGAAGCAGTTTGACAAGCTGAGGAAGTATGGAGCAGTAGATTTCAATGGTACAACTGATCCTGAAGAACCTGAGACTTGGTTGAGAAAGATCGAGAGGATACTAGATTAGATGGATTGTGAGGATGATGAGAAAGTTATGTACGCTGCAAGCTTGCTACAGCGAGATGCTCTACAATGATGGGAGAGTGTGCCTGGGAGTCAAATGAAACTGCTAGTATTAACATGGAAGGACTTCCTAGCAGTGTATAAGAAGAAGTATTTATCTGAAATATATATCCAACAAAAGCTGAGGGAATTTCTGAGCCTTACATAGAGGAAGATGACAGTGAGTGAGTACGAGCATCGTTTACACAGCTATCCAGATATGCAGCTGAGATGATGATGAGTGAGGTGACTAAGTTCCGTGGATTTGAATCGGGATGGCACCTGGATATCAGAGAAAAGGTAGTGGCGTAAAACTTTTGTAATTTTCAGTAGCTGGTTGAAGCAGCACTGAGGGTCTAGAATGTGGAGAACATCAAGAGTGCAGTGAATAAAAGGAGGAAGGGAAGAGAGCAGTTCAAGAGGGGAGGTGGTATTCCTATGTCAAAAAGGAGTGCCAAGACTTTCCCTATATAGTATGAGGAGAGGAGTAGAGTGCAAGTAGATCTAGGCAGTTAAGAACTGTTTCTCAGCAAGGCTCAACGGCTGGAGGCAGTAGAAGGGGATGGGGAGATAAGTTATTCGTCCCCAAATGTGATCACTGTGGGAAACTCCATAGAGGGGAGTGCTATCGATTGACAAGAGCTTGCTTCAATTGTGGGGAAAAAGGGCACATGGCTAGAGAGTGCCCTCAGTATGCAAGACAGGAGAAAACTCAGACACAAGCTTCAGGGAGGAAAGAGACTGTGGGAGAAAAGACTGCAATTGAAGTGGGCAGTTCTGATGCAGCCAAGAAAGTGAATCCTCTAGTAAGACCTAAGGGGCAAGTGCCAGTTAGGGTGTTTGTAATGACACGAGAGGACGCAAAAACAGCTCCAAAAGTTGTGACTGGTACGATTATGTTATTTAATGATAATGTTGTTGTTTTGACTGATTCAGGTTCAACCCATTTATTTATTTCATCAAGTAGAACTATGCATGGTAGAGAACTGGGCCCATTGGATACTCCTTTGATGGTTAGTACTCCAATCAGCTAGTATATTATTATTAGTCAAGTTTATAGAGATTATGAAGTAAGTATCAGTGAAGAACACTCAGTGTTGGATCTAATGCCATTGAAGATGGGGGAATTAGATGTGATACTGGGCATGGATATGTTAGAAAAGTATAATGTCCATCTAGATTGCAAACAGCAGATAGTGGAGTTCGAATTGGAAGAAGTTAGAAGGGCAGTGTTTATTGGGGGACAGGAAAGCAAGTCCGCCTAGAATTGTTTCGGCTCTGATAGCAGAGATGATGATAAGGAAAGGGTTTGAAGCATTTTTGGCCTATGTAGTAGACACAAAGGCAGATAGAGGAAAGTTAGAAGATATTCATGTGGTCATAGAATTCCCAGATGTCTTTCATGAGGAATTACTAGGACTACCACCCCCTAGGGAATTTGAGTTTCCCATTGAGCTTCTTCCGGTACTGCACCGATATCGATTCCACCTTATATAATGGCTCCAGTGGAATTAAAGGGGCTTGAGGAGCAATTGGAAGAATTGTTGGAGAAGGGGTATATTAGGCCTAGCTCTTCTCCTTGGGGAGCTCCGGTCCTTTTTGTGAAAAAGAAAGATGGATCGTTAAGAATGTGTGTGGACTACCGAAGCTCAATCATGTTACTATCAAGAATAGATATCTGCTTCCATGCGTAGATGATTTGTTTGACCAATTGCAAGGGGCAAGGGTCTTTTCTAAGATAGATTTGAGATTAGGTTATCACCAGTTGAGGATAAAGGATTCTGATGTGTCAAAGACTACTTTTAAAACACGCTATGGACACTTTGAGTTCTCGGCTATGCCCTTTGGATTAACGAATGCCCCTGCAGCCTTTATGGATTTAATGAATAGATTCTTCAAGCTTTTCTCAGTCCGATTTGTCATAGTCTTCATTGATGACATATCAGTTTATTATAAGAGTCACTAGGAGCATGAGGAACATTTGAGGATTGCTTTGAAGACATTGAGGAAGGAAGAGTTATATGCCAAATTTGACAAATGTGAATTTTGGCTAAAGGAGGTGGCATTTCTTGGGCAAGTGATTTCGGAGCAAGGAATACATGTGGATCCGAGGAAGATAGAAGTAGTTACGAAATGGGAAGCACCTAAAAATGTAGCTGACGTGAGAAGTTTCTTAGACTTAGCCGAGTATTACAGAAGGTTTGTGGAGGGCTTTTCTATGATAGCAGCTCCACTTTCCAAATTGGCAAGGAAGAATCAGAAGTTTGTATGGATTGAGGAGTGCCAAAATAGTTTTGAGGAATTGAAGAATAGGCTTACAACTGCACCAATTTTGACTTTACCTTCCAGTAGTGATGGATACATAGTGTATAGTGATGCCTCGAGGAAGGGATTAAGGTGTGTGTTGATGTATGGAGATAAAGTGATTGCCTATGATTCTAGGCAATTAAAATCTTATGAGATGAATTATCCTATGCATGACTTGGAGTTAGCTGCTATAATCTTTGCATTGAAAATATGGAGACACTATTTATATGGAGTCACCACTAGGGTGTTTACAGACGAAAAAAGTCTTAAGTATTTGATGAGCCAGAAAGAGCCGAATTGAAGATAGAGAAGATGGATAGAGCTACTAAAGGATTATGACTTGATGACAATATCATCTAGGGAAAGCTAATGTAGTAGCGGATGCACTGAGTAGAAAGTCAACTATGGCACATATGGAGACAGTGTATCTTCCTTGTTAAAAGAATTAGCCAAACTCAGGGTGACATTAAGACAAATTGAATTTGGTTGTGTATTAGCAAATTTTGGAGTAAAGCCAGTGTTAAATGAGAAGATTAAGGAACTGCAAAAGCAAGATGAGTATTTGAGCAAACTTAAAGAAGAGATTAAAAATGGTAACACTTTTGAAGTAGAGGTAAGAGAAGATTTATTGATGGTGGTAGGTAACAAACTATGTATTCCTGGTATGAAAGAGTTGAAAGACGAGATTCTTGATGAGGCACACAATACACCTTATGCAATGCACCCAAGAAGTACGAGAATATATAGAGATTTAAAAGAACACTTTTAGTGGAAAGGAATGAAGAAAGATGTTTCAGAGTATGTTAAGAGATGCTTAGTGTGTCAGGAAGTTAAAGCAGAACATCAAGCACATATCAATAAGCTTAAACCTTTGTCGATTCTTGAATGGAAATATGAGAAGATTACGATGGACTTCTTGATGGGATTGCCAAGAACTAGCAAGAAACATGATACAATGGGTGATTTATGATAGGCTAACTAAGTCAACACACTTCTTGCCAATTAAACAGATGGATTCTTTGAATGCTTTGGCTAAGAAATATATAGACGACATAATCAGGCTTCATGAGATTCTGAGTTCTATAGTCTCGGATAAAGATCCCAGGTTCACCTCTAGATTTTGGGAAAGCTTACAGGAGGCTTTGGGAACTAAGTTGCACCTTATAACGGCTTTCCATCCACAGACTGTTGGACAATCGGAGAGAATAGTCCAGACTTTGGAGGCAATGATGAGAGCTTGTGTTGTGGATTTCAATGGCTTATAGGATGATCATCCGTTGTTAATTGAATTCGCTTATAATAATTCCTATCACTCGGGAATCCAAATGGCACCTTATGAAGCTTTGTATGGTAGGAGGTGTAGAACTCCTATTTGTTAGGATGAAGAGGTGAAAGGAGGCTTTTAGGGGCTGAATTGGTGCAAGTCATAGTTCATAAGATTAAATTGGTGAAAGAGACACTTAAAGCAGCTCAAGATAGGATGAAAAGTTATACGAATGCATATAAAAGGGAAATGGAATTCGAAGTTGGAGACAAAGTGTTTCGTAGAGCTTCTCTATGGAAAGGGATTTTAAGGTTTGGTAAGAAGCGCAAACTTAGTCCAAGATACATAGGTCCTTATGAGGTCATTGAAAAGATTGGACCTTTAGCCTATAAGTTAGCCTTGCCACCAGAATTGTCTAAGATTCACAATGTGTAACATCCCATCACCGATGGGAAGGGTAAATTGGTCAATTGGGACGGGTTAGGCGTGTGTAAACATATCTCAGCATGATCATACGTCATATAGCCTCTATATAGATATGAATGGTAATTTTTGCACATGCACATGATTGTATATGCATTCATGATATTTCCCGGCATACGTGATTATTGTGAAAAATGTGTTATATGTATTTGAAAATTGGAATTACAGTGATTTATGTGTGTTTCCCATTTTTAGGGACTTTTTTGAAATTTTTCTGGAATTTTTGGAAAAAAATAGGATTTATTAAATTGAGCCATTGGGATTTTTGGAGAAAAATTAGAGTAGAAATTGGAATTAAATTGGAAGGGAATTAAGTGAGACTTTGAGAGGTTGACATGTGGCAAGTGACACATGTCACTTGCCTATCATGCCACCATGTTAATTCATGTAATAAAAACCCTTATTCTTCTAGTCTTCCACGACACTCCATCTTCTTTGAACTTGTCTTCTTTCTTTTGGAAGCTCTTTCTCTCATACGAAGCTCTTCTTCTCCTTCTTTGTGGGTTTCCTTCTTCCTTGCTACTTTGCTTATATTTATCACTCTTTTCCACCTTATTTGCTCTTCCTTGTCCATTAAAAATCGAACCAAACTCTCACCCCCCTCAAGATGATGATTGTCGTATGGTGTTGGGTGGAAGGAAGAGAAATTGTGATATTTTAAAGATTGAAAGATTTGAAGCTTATTTAGGTAAGAATTAAATTACATGTCCTTTACCTAGTTGTTAGATGCATTAATTGGGAGT
>JAOSBO010001053.1:0-13880 GCA_027563915.1 Erythroxylum rotundifolium | reverse complement strand
CAATTAATTTCTATTCTAAATATAATTTATATATTACAATCATTAACAAATTAAATGTAACGTTTCATCATTAAATATAATGAAAATATAATCGTAAAAAAAATTAATGAAAACCATTACCGACGGACATATGGAATTCTGTCGGTAAAATGTTTTCGTCTATACCGACGGTAAACTTTTTCCGTCGGTAACCTTGAAGACCATTTACCGACGGTAAAACGATTACCGTCGGTACATTTGCAGACGGAAAGAAATGTTTGGCCGCTAATTTACGGACGGAAAGGCAAGTGACCGTCGGTAAACATTAGTTCTATTTACCGACAATAAGTGTCCTTTCGTCGCTAATTTTAGCGACGCTAACTTAGTTTCCGTCGATAAAGTTAGCTATGGCTGAATCAACGATGTTTTCAGCCCGTCGGTAACTTAGATACAAACGGAATATTTGGTTATTCCATCGGTATGTTCCGTCGCTAAACTACAATTTTCTTGTAGTGTCAGTAGCTATTTCAAGGTACCAAATTTTATTTATAGGTCGTACACAAATTCCTTTGTGAGCGTGAAGAGGAGAAGTTGCATTAATTTCTTATAGGTTGGAATATACAGTCTTTGGAACTGTTCAATAATAAATACTGAGCATGAATCCTCTGCCTATTGTCAACAAGGCTTATGCCTTAATTACTAGAGAAGAACAACATAGGTCCATTTTTCCTATTGTAAAATGTCCATATTGTTTATTTCCTGAGGAGGGACAGGAGCCTGTTGGTCTAGAGTAAGACCTTCAATTTTTGGTATCCTTTTAGACCATTGCTCTAAGGCAGGACTTAAGAAGTCTGCTACTCTTTTTGTTTTCTTCTCCACCCAAATATTTTCTTTCAATTTGTACCCAAACTAGGAGGGTATAGAGAAATGAAACTTGCTAGGCTCATGCCGCATCAGATTGTTAAAGGGAACACCAAAATATCCGAAGATCTTAGTTAATAGCATTCCATAAGGCAGACTTCCAGTAGTATTCTTATGTATTCCCTTTTCCACCATAAACTTTAGAATCATTGCTGGGAGATTCATTTTGCTGCCCTTCAATAGATTGTCTATTACATAGGTATTTAGGAGACTACATCTTTCTACTGAGATATTGATGCAAGGCATTTAGGCAATAGGTCTAAATTTCTCCACATGGATCTCCCTTTATGGGCATTCTTAGTATGTAGACATATGAAGTCCACAACCTTTCCCAAATCAAGATCAATAATGTCCCACTTATGGTAAGGAAGGTTAGTCATACCTGTGGGAACTATGTTCAAAATGTTCCCTAATATATCCTCTGTTATCAAGATCTCACATTCCCGCACCCAAGATAATGATGGCTAGCTTTCCATCAATTTCTTCCTTTTGTATATGTGTGTAAAAACATATGAATAATTTATTACTCACTGTATCATCCAAATTTAAAAAGTTCACCCACCCAACAATAACAAAGAAAGTAGCGAGAGGAATACCAATATCACCGAACATCTGAGGAGGTACAATGTATCAAGCAACCACTTTTCTCTTCTTGTACCACATTTCATAGCGGGCTTCAGCTTCCATTGATTGAAGAAAATTTATTTGTGGTGACAATTTTCCCTTTCTTGTGGACCATAAGTTTCTTGGACTTTTTTTCTCTAGGGATTTCTTCAAACAAGTCCTGTTCTACAAATAACTCATCCTTGATGATGACTTCCTTAATGTTTTCTTCAATCATAGACTCTTTTCCTTTTCTTTCCTCTTCCTTTTCCTTTTTCTTGACTCATCCTTTTTTTTTCTTCTACTTCAATGGTTTCTTTTTGTGAAGCTAGTGTTGTAACAATTCCTCTAGTCCATAGCCTTCTTTCTAACCTAGAAAGTTCTTCATCAGAACCATCGTCATTTATTGTCGAGTGCTCTTCAGGCACTTTCTTCTCTTTGAGACCAGGTTTCGGAATTTAGGATGTTTTTGGAGTAGGAATGGGTAGGGAAAGAATAGGTTAATGGAATTTCACATTTTTCAGTAACTCCCCCTTACTGTAAGTCTCTTCTTCTTCTTCACTTTTGTCTTTCTTTTCTTTTCCTCCTTCTTCTTCGTCTTCTTCTTCTTCTGAGTCAGAAGCATATTGTTTTTCTATTGATTCTTCTTTGTCATCTAAAGAGGAATCAAGATAATCTAGAGACAACATAGCAACAACCTTACTTTTCTTGTATTTTAGGGTCTCCTAATTGGGTATTTCTAAAGTTTGGAAGTTTGAGGAGATAGAAACAACTTCAGTAGTAGTGTCCAGAAACCTATAATGAGAGACAAAGATGAGGAATTAGAAGTAAAAGGTTTGTTCATGACTTGGTGTATCATCATGGCTAGAAGTTAAAGCCAAAAGTTTCTTTTGTCCTTTTGATTTTGTTTTTGTCATTTTGGGAAAGCTTGGTGAAGTTTGAGAGGGAAAAATAGGAGGCAATGCAGAGGGTTAGGGTGTAGAGAGAATGCAGGGAAGACGAGAGAAGCTAAGTTTTCTTAGGGTATATTAAGTGATTCTTAAATGTTGATCTCATGAGAGGATAAGTAGACGTATAGAATAGAAGAGGAATTGTAATCAGTTGCATATCTTCTGACAGATACATATGTAAAGTTGTCAAACTGCACGTCAACTTGAGAGAAGCTTTCTAAGGAGAAGAAGAGCCTTCTAAAATGAAGAGGCCTTCTAACTCTAAAGGATCTGACAAACTAAGAGAGAGTTAATAAGGGATTAGGCATGGAGGAGCCTTCTAAATGAAATGTAAAGATAAGTAGCAGAGAATGTTCATACAGAAATAATATTAGAGAGTTTGCACATTCCAAGCTCTTTTCTTAACACATAAAATCTATCTTCAGAGAGTCACTTGGTGAAAATGTTAGCTACTTGATTCTCAGTATTAACATGCAAAAGATTAGTGGTTCCTTCTAAAACATAATCTTTAACAAAGTGATGTTTGATTTCTATATGCTTAGTCCTAGAATGATGCACAAGATCTTTAGAATGATTTAAAGCACTTATATTGTCACATAATATATGAATGTGAGAAACATTTAGAGAAAAATCCTGTAGCTGATATTTCATTTATAAGATTTGAGCACAATTGCTGGCAGCTGTTATATACTCCGCTTCAGTCATTAAAAGCGTTGTGCAATTTTGTTTCTGGCAAGACCAAGATACTAGACATCCTTCAAGAAATTGATAGTGACAACTTGTGTTTTTTCAATTGACTTTAATACCTGTATAATCTTCTTGTTGATTATAACCTTGAGGTATAAGTCTAGCTTTGTTTCTCACCACCTTACCATTTTCATCAAATGTGTTTCATTGACTTGTTTTGAGGATGAGGAACTAGATTCTAGACTTTGTTTTTGTCAAATTGATTCGGTTTGCCTTTTATGGCTGAAACCTAGTTTTCGTCAATAAGGTCCTCTTCAATAATCTTTGGTTCTATTTGTGAGATAAAAGCAACAAAGTTGTTCTTGAATGATGAGGTTATTCTTAGACTTTTAGAGGGGTCTCCCAGAGTGTATTGATATGTATATTGACCTCTCCATTCTCTTGGTGTTTTTCTTTTCATAGGCTCTTACTAAAAGGAAGGAGCCTACAACATCCTAGCTTCAGAAGGTCCTTCTTGATCTTATGATTCAAAAGGTGTTGTAGGTGTAGTTTGAGTCTCTGATGTATGTTTAGGAACCAAGGGGTGCTCCTCATCATATGAATCAGTTGCTGCTATCAAAGGTAGTGCTTCATTAAATACCACATGTATTGATTCTTCTATCTTCTATGTTCTTTTATTGTATACTCTGAATCCTTTACTCGCGGTACTATAGTCTAAGAAAGTAACTTCGTCTGATCTCACGTCGAACTTTCCAAGGTTGTCTTTTCCATTGTTTAGAATGAAACGCTTGTAGACAAAAGATCAAAAGTAAACAACATTTGATTTTCTTCGTCTCCATAGCTCACATGAGGTCTTTTCTAAAATAGGTCTTATAAGACATCTGTTAAATACGTAACATGTTAAGGATATTGCTTCTGAGTAGTATCTATAAGGTAGTCCACTTTCACACAGCATGGTCCTGGCCATATTAACCAAAGTTCTATTCTTTCTCTCTACAACTCTATTTTGTTGAGGCGCCCTTAGACAAGAGAAGTTGTGAGTTATACCACTATTGTCACAAAATTCTTCAAACTTTGTCTAATCAAATTTTCCTCTATGATCACTCTAAAATGAAGTGATGCAGTACCCTTTTCTATCTAAATTTTTCTGTAAAACTTCTCAAACACTTAAGCGTCATCCTTATTTGATAAGAAATAATCCTATGTAAATGTGGAGTAATCATATACTAGAACAAAACCATAATGTTTACCACTAAAACTCTAAGTCCTAATGGGACCGAATAAATCCATATGTACAAGTCCAAGTGGTTGGTTAGTAGAAATAATAGTTTTAGGAGGAAAGTTGCTTCTTACTTGTTTACTTTTTAAACAAGCATCACAAACATGATTTCTCTCAAAATTTAAATTCGGTAGTCATCTTACTAACTCATTTTGGGATAATATTGATAAAATGCTCATGTTGGCATCTGAATCTCCTATGCCAAATAAATGAATCCTTTCCTAAAAAGATAAAATACTTAACACTTTGTGAGTACATATCTTCTAGTTGAGCACAATATATATATATGGACCAATAAACACAATATTATTATTATTAATATTGACAATTTCACAATGAGATGCATAGAAAATGACTTTGTAATCCTTGTCTCATAGCTGACTCACACTCAATAGGTTATGTTTTAAGCCATCAATAAAGAGAACATTATCAATAGAGGTAGAGTCAGAATCACCAAATTTACCAACTCTGGTGACCTTTGCTTTATTTTTGTCTACAAAGACAGCATTACCTCCATATTTCCTTTCAATATAGTTGAAATGTGATATTTCACCTATCATGTGTCTCAAACAGCTGCTATTAACTATCCATTGATTTTCTCTTATCTCTATTTTGAAACATATCTGCAAAAGAAATTATCTCATTTTAGGTACCCAAGATTTTCTGGTTCTTTTCATATTAGTAGCTTGACCTTTTGGCCTCCAAATATACGTTTGAGATAATTTATATATTTTACAAAAATTACAAGAATGAATAATGTGACCATGTCAACCATAATAACCGTATAAAACAAATGAATAATAGTTGTTATGATTTTTGGAATTTACTAGGTTTCTGTTATCTTAGCTATAACTACTATTGGATTTAACAAAGAAGTTTTTGTATGGCCTAATATTGTTATTTTCATTGTATCATATTCCAGCCTTACCAAAAATGCATTTACCACTACCAAACAATGCATCAAGATTCTTCCTTTTATCAAAGAAAATTTCCATATCTTTTTCTCGAGATAAGATCTTTCTATCACTTTTCTCCTTTTCAAGTTCTAAGGCAGTGAATTTTTCTTCTAATTATCTGACCTTATCAAGTATGCAGCATATTTTCCAACTTAGCTACTCGTTCTTCAAGAACTTCCTTTTTAGAAACCTTTTGCTTATAGTCAACCTCAAGAGACATATTCCTAGTAGCCAACTTCTTATTTACAGGCTTTAATGATTTAATCTTACTCTTCAAAGATACATCATTACTCTTGGACTTCTGAACTTCTTTGAAATACTTCACTTACAACCTTTTGTACTGATCATACAATTCATAATATGCATTTTTCAATTAGTCACCTTCAGTATCAGAGTCAGAATAATATACCTCATTGTCTCCTAATTTAGCCATGAAGTTGCTGACTTCTTTTGGTTCTTCTTCTTCAAATTTTTCAGAATCCTCATCTAACTAGGCTGCGGTCATCACTTGCTTTCTAGATTTTCTATTCTCTGACTTGTCCTTTTGAAGAAGAGGACATTCTGGTCTTGTGTGTGTAGGATTCTTGTAGCGATATCATATGATTGTTTTGTGTATTGCTATTGCTATCACTGCCTTTTGATAGGAATCTATTGTTTCCAACTTTCTTGTTTCCTTCTTTTTTCTTCATTAGCTTCTTTTTATAAAAGTAGGCACATTTTTTGACCATAAAGTTGAACTCATCATCTTCATCTATTTGCAACTCAGTGTTACTTTCATCATTATTTGATTCGTCAATTGCTTTCCATGTGATTCCTTTTCTATTGGAGGATCCTTCATCTCGCCTAAGTTCAGTTTCATAGATCATTAGGTTTCCTCATAGCCAGTCAAGTGAAACAGTGTCTAGATCCTTTGTCTTTTTCAAAGTTGTCACCTTAGGTCTCCATTATTTTGGTAGTGACCTCAGAATCTTCGTTACGAGCTCATGATTGGGATATATTTTTTCCAAGTCCTTTAAGGTCGTCATGATGTTGATGAAGCGTCTGAAGAATTCTTCTACGGTCTCCCCCTATTATATGTCAATAGTTTCGTGTTGATGCATTAAAAGACTTATTATATGCTTCTTTACCTCATTTGTTCCTTCAAATGTGACTTGTAGTTTGTCCCACATTTCTTTTGTCATAGAGTAGTAGGATATCTTTTCATATTCTTCTAGAGACAACGCACATATCAGGTCAGGTTTTGCATTGGTGTTTAGTTGTGCATTTCTCCTGTCAAGATCAGTCCATACTTCTATGTTATTAAAATTGGGAATTCTAGCTCTAACTCTAATTGTTTTCCATACTTTGATATATCCATATTAGAGATATGTGATCATTCTCTCTTTTTAGTATAAGTAGTTGTTTCCATTAAAGTAAGGAGGCTTTGAGACAAATTGTCCTTCAAAACTTCTCAAGGTGTTTCCCTTAATATATCACGTGTTGTAAAACAAAATAAATGTGAAACCTTGCATTGATATAATGATAAAGCAAACACACGCAAGAGAGAGGTAAATTATGTGTGACTAAAAAAAATTTCGCAAGTTACTTTCAATTCGTATAAAGACAGGGACCTGTTAAAAAATAAAACAATAAGAGCTTGTCAGACACTAGCATCCTGTTAAAAGACAAAAGTCTGCTAAAGTATGAGTCATGTTGAAACAATAAAAAGAAGGCATCTGTTAAAAATAAAGGAACCGTCAGCAAATAAAAGTGAAGTAACCTCTTGTTGAAATGAACACACACAATATAATGTGAAAATATAAAAAATAAAGAGAGAGACAAAGAAGAAGGATGCAGTTGATTTATATTGGTTTGACTTACAACCTAAGTCTATGTCCAGTCCCCAGGTATTCAACTTGAGTATTTCAATATAAAATCAAGTAGTAATTTGATGAGCCTCTCTAAGCTCATAAGTTAATATTTTTCAAGGTTCTTCATTCTTACACACTAGTAGTATTTCACTAGCCTCTACAAGCCCTCAAATAAAAATAAGGTTTGCTTGATATGAACTTTAGTAATCTCTCTCAATAGAATTTCACTTTCTAACATACAAGAGAATTTTTTACAAAGACATCGCTTTAAGAATGTATATGCTTTTGATGAGTTTTGACAATATAGCTTAACAAGCTTCTGTATCGTTTCATTGTTTTTCACAGTTGCGTTGGCTCTTCCCTAAATAATTAATTTCTTTAACTAGCTATTGCTTCATCTTGCATCCTTGATCAACTGGATAGATTTAAATCTGAATAACTTCGATGTTATCTTTGCAAAAAAGATATTCCAGTAATCACGGGGCTAATATAAGGCTTCTTTATAATTAGTAGGATCCTTTAAGACAAACGATTTCTAATAAGGTAAGTTCATAATGAAGGTTCCTGCAAGAAAGAAAGCGTATTTCTTATGATTTTATTTCCTTTTAAGAATAAGATCATTAATTATACAAAGAAATAAATCCAATTAGAATTTTGAAAAATTATACAATTATCATCAAAAATCATTAATCATAATCCTTGAGTTAACACTTACTTGACAAGTTGGGCATTTATAACATGCATATACCAACTTGAGGAGGTATTGGAAATGGGACTTGATCTTCTATTATAGGGTTAATGACATAGAGGATTTGAGGGGATTGGAAATACAGTTGTATTATAATTAGGAGTTAATTCATTTCATCTTATTTAAGAGTAGTGTTATATTAAAAATATAGTTGTATTATAATTAAGCGCTAATGTGTCATAATTAGTTTAGGAGTTAATGTATCATAATTAAGAATTAGTATTTTACCTTATTTGGAAGTAGTGTTGGTTATATATATACATTGAGGACCTTTATACAAATCAATCAATAGAAATATTTTCTCTTTAATTTTTCTCTAATTTTATGTTACACATGTGAGAACACAGCTTGTACTACTGCTGGAACTCCGTTCTCCACAAAGCTCCAATACTCGTTTGACCATAAGAAATTTTCCTTGAGCATTGTCCTGACCCTCAACTTTTCGAGCTTCTAGTTGTACAAATGAATTCTCTATTGCCATACTTGTTCACTAG
The DNA here is from genome assembly GCA_027563915.1 of Erythroxylum rotundifolium. Classification (NCBI taxonomy): domain Eukaryota; kingdom Viridiplantae; phylum Streptophyta; class Magnoliopsida; order Malpighiales; family Erythroxylaceae; genus Erythroxylum; species Erythroxylum rotundifolium. The sequence goes on along the minus strand of JAOSBO010001053.1, from coordinate 5,413 downwards.
ACTATTAGAAGAATGCTGCTTTTATTTTTAATAGGCATCGAGATGGGGTTCTATTACTAAGTGTTAAAAACAAGGATGTGAAGTATATAATAGAGGAAATTTTGAAAACATTTATTGACCAAACCAAACAATATAAGAATCTCATATGAATGGGGATTAATTGACTAAATCCTAACAATAATCCCATCATAATAGAAATGTATTGATTGAATCCTAGCACTGAACAGGGGACATTCAAAATCCTTAGAAATCTAGGGATAGAAATTATGTTATGGTCAGTACCAATAAGAAAGCATTTTAAGCAACGGTTGATCCCATATAACTGACAAGAAAAGGTAGTCAGCACCAACAAATGTTGATGGATTTTTAAGGGATAGAAGAATAAGGAGCATTCTTGATTGGCGATGGAGATGAAAAAGATACAATCATTTGTTTATACTCCTTTTATAGCTAACCAAATGATGAAACTTGTCTTAAGGCAGATTTTAGGGAAACTAGAAAATAACATACCAAAATACTGATAATATCCTCTTAAGAGTTTTCGGTAAGTTGTACTTATAAAATTAATTGAAGAGCGCAAGGCCTTAAATTCGTGATTATTCTTAAGAGGTAAGGAAAGTAAATAGGAAAGTTGTTCCTAATGGTCGAAAATTATGAAGATAACAATCTCAGACAATGTCACATGTTCTTCTGCACCAATTCCACCTTTAACTTTTTTGTACTAAGATCTTTGTTGTTGGTCAAAATTAATGGAGTGTAAGTATTGTGTTAGAATTTTATGAGATAAAAGGGCAAGAACTTAGTTTTGTATGTAATATTTAATTGAATTACACAAATTGACTATACAACAAAATAATCATTAAAAAAAATTCTAAATATGGATACCATTTTTCAAAATAATAAATCTTGATGATGATTGATGACCTAGAATCGAGCAATGCATTTCAGTGGCCGATGAATTTAAGACAAGTAATCTTTAATGCACATAGGCTTAACTAATCAATCTTACAACTAACCATAGAAAATATATAGAATCTCTCGACAAAAATCTTGGCGATAAGTTTACAATATCTCCCATTCGTGCTTGTATCATTAAACTAGGTCCATTAAGAAGTGTTAGAAAGAAGAGAGCTCCCAAAACTCTAGATCCTTTACTTTTTAACTAGAAGTTGTCATGGGCTGGCAAAACCGGTTCAACTTACAATTCAATTAATCTCAATTTAAAACTAATGAATTAACTTTGAGTTAACTAATCTAACCTAAATGTCCTTATTTGTTAAGACATTTATTATGTCTTATTATTTAATTTTGACATTTTTGATTATTGGGCATTCAAGATAATGATTAAAAATATAAATCAAGAAGTGGTGTAAATAAATAATGCTTCATACTTGAATTGGATGGTTGGATAAGACTTGTTGCAAAAATAGAAGTCTATCTTAAATGAAGGATAGTGTGGTTCACGTTGGCTTAGGTATGGATATTGCAAGATGGCTGGAGTGATTATTGCATGAAGATTTCTATGTCTTAGTTTTTATTGTGTGTCACTTTGTTTTTTACACTGCACACGTGAGTGATTTTGTGAGGTTTTCTAGTGTGTGTTGACTGTGAATGGAAGAGTAAATTGTGCTGTCTTTGATCCAATTATTTTACTGCTTTGAGGGAGGCTTGTGTGTGACTTGGTCTGCATCTTGGTGTTGGTTGATCTACAGAGAATAGGCAGATCACGCTGCTGAGTGTGCAGAAAATTGGTGAGATAGCCGAAAGCATATGCTGTGTGCATGATTTTCTTGTCTAAAATTCCTGTGTGTGAACCAACTTTTGCACTTAAAACGTGTAACGCCGGACTCTTTGAGCCTTTTTTATATTGGTCTGTACTTGGAGATACTAATATATATTGACATATACATGGTTGTACATGAGATGAAAAATGTATTTGAATCCTTTCGGTATTTATGTCAGTGATATGTAATACAATATGCCCTTACATGAACTTAGAGTTCATCGGTATGTGAAACGTTGGAGAATTCTGACATATAAGCTTCTAAGTGTGTAAAAATTGATTTCATTGAATGGATATGGCCTTGGTGTTCGAGTTAAATGTGTTCTAACGCCTTAGAGGTGATTAAACATGATTAATAGATTAATTAGACACTTAGAAAGCTTAATTTAAAAAGTTGAACATAAGGGACTTAAATGTAATTTTTAATTCTTGGAGGAAAAAATGTAATTTTATAAAGTTAAGGGGCTTAGTTATAATTTTCAAAACTTCAAGGACCAAAATGAAAGCAAAAGTTTTGGTCATTCTTAAATTTTGGGCTTAATTGCAAATTTAGGAAAGTTTGGAGGGTATAATGGAAATTTCACATAAGCTAAGGGCAAAAGGGTAAATTCACTATATTTGGTCAAAGAAGAGTCAAATTCTAGATCCTCCTCCTTGTTATTGCCATGCACCCACCATTAAACATTAAGAACACTTAGTTTAAAGAAAAAAGAGGGGAGCAGAAGAAAGAAGAGAGGAGGAAGAGAGGAAACATTAGGCCATCACCAAATTCCACCATCCTTTTGATTCTCCAACCCAAAATAAGGTTTTCTAAGGTAATTTGGGGTAAAGGAACTCAAATTTATCATTAGATTTGAGAAATTCTCAAAGGATTGGAAGATATCACAAAAGGAAAGTTTAGGTAAATTTTGTTTCATCTCTCTCTACATTATGATTTTAAGTTTAGTGTTAAGATATGTTCTCCATGCTTAATTATGAATGAAACATGGTTTGAATGAATGAAATGAGTCATGGAGAGGTTTCTTTAAGCCAAAATTGTCTCTCTTTGGTGAAAGTTGGTTAAATTGTGAATATCTTTTGAAATTGATGGTTTAAATAGACTCTACGATGTTAATTATATATGTATAATCTGAATTGATGATGAAAAATGAGGAAGAAGTAATTTAGAAAGAGGCTTTCAAGTTTACGCCTTTAAGTGTTTGATAAAATGCCTTAAGTGAACTTGGCCTAGAAGATAAGGATTTTGATGGTGTACATTGGAAAGAAACTTTCATATTTATTTAGAGTAAACTTGAATTATTGCTTAGATTGATGAGTAGTAGCCTAATGTTATTGGATTAAAATGTGCTCAATTATGCTTTGAAATGTGTAGGTATTGGATCAAGGCATTACATGCCTTGGAAAAATGCAAAAGAAAGCTTATGTGAATAGGAAGGGAATTAACTATGTGAGAAGCTTAATGGTCGAATCCTATAGCTAATGTGTTTTATACATTTATGTGTTAAGGTATAAATATGAGATATATGTTTGAGTAGTAAATACATTGCATTTATATGTATAAAGGCTCGGGAGTTGTAGATCAAGAAGCTCGTATAGAGGATTATTGAAGTTAAAGGAGTGTACACCTTCTTTTGAGTTGACATGGGGAAAACATATCTCTCAAATAGGATTAGGACATCCCAAGACATGCATGATGACTTGTATGTGAATTTTAAACCTAGGCAATGCATAGTAGAATTGATTTTCAAATAAATGCTAGTATACTTATGTATTTAATAAATGACCTTGTTTTGAATAACTCTTTGCAATTGGAGTGAAACCAATGTTTTTATTTCATATTTTGAGTAATGATATTGTTTTCAACAATTGAAGTGCAAAGGATAATGTTTTATTTTCTTACTACAATTTTGAATAACTTTCACTTATAGTGCAAAAGATAACTTTCAATGCATGAAAAACAATTTGAAACTTACATATGCATAACCGAGTCATGTATACTGCACGCATGTATTCTCTATTAGCTTAAAACCTTAGCACGATTCCATTTTATCGGTTGGACTGATAAATAGAGGCATGATGCCTTACTTGATTTAGTATTCAATATTTTTATATGATTTTTGATGATTGTTAAGGAAAAAATTGGCCAATTATGTGCTGGGTACAACAGATTGAGTGAACCTTGTGGCCTTAACACTGGTATATAAAAGTTGAGTCCTTATAATGACACCATTCTACAGGAATTATAGCTAATTGCACACCTAGAGGTTCGGTCATTGACGAGGTCATCTCTTGGGGATATGACGCTCTTGTCTACCATAGTCTGGACTCACCTCACCACAGATGAAAGTCAAGTCAACACCGGGATCGGTGGGTGTGTACACTAGTTTGGCCTACTAGTGTACACTAGTGGTGACACACGTAACTGTTTTGGCCTATTATGAGATTTGATTTTTACATGTGATGCTTTCTGCTTTTAGTGTACTAGAACTGGAACCTATGTTCACAGAAAGAGTGATTAATAGGCTAGGCCTATATGGTTCCTAACCAGTATAGCATGAGTCACTTATTAGGTCTATGCATTTCTATGTCATACATATTCACTTCATAGGTGGTTATGTGTAGGTTAGATGTGTAAAACCATTCTTAAGTTATTTAGACCATTTTGGAGTGTACCGGGTTCTATTTGTGATATATGTTTCTCTTTACTCACTGAGTACATAGAGTACTCATCCCCTCCGCTTCCTAACCATGCAAATTAATATAGTAAACTTGAAGCTCTAAGTGGATCGTGCAGTCTTTTGGATATTTTTCGGGCATTACCACTCGTATGTGATTTCTACTCTGTTTCTTTTGTTGTATAGTGGCTCATGAATATGTAGACATGTTTGATGATAATTTTATTATGCTTTATAATTTTGTAAAATTAATGCTTGTCTATCTTATGGTTTACAAATGGCTTTATGTGTATGAAGATTTTGTATACTGTTGTTGAGATTGCTCTTTAGAGGACTTCAAAGTCCAGAATTTATGGTAAAGTTTTCCTATGATTATAGAAGTGCGTTTGAAATTGGTTTACAGGTGTTTTTTTATTTTATTTTAGGATTTTCAAATTATAGTCGTTGTGCTGCCAAAATGTTTTTAAAGATGTTTAGTTAGTCTTGCATAGTCAGGTTAAGGGTACCTTGAGAATCCTTAGCCCGAGTATGTGATGGTTATCATATGCGCAGTGTGGTTTAGGATGTGACAAAACATTAGTGACTTGGTAAAGTTTTTGGCTTGGCGTTTATCTGCTAGAAATTAGGTTTGGGCAATATATTCTCCTCCATTGTCTGAATACAATGTTTTTATTGGTTTCTCAAAAAAAAATTCAACAAGCTGTTTAAATCGAATAAAGATCTCTTTGACTTCTGATTTTTGTTTGAGAGGATAAAGCCAAGTATATCTAGTGAAGTGGTCAACGAATATGACATAGTATCGAAAATCGTTATAAGACAACTCTGTTGACATCCAAACATTAAAATAGATTATTTCTAATGGTTGAGTAGATTGATGGGTAGAGTTTGAAAAGGGTAACTTATGACTTTTATTACTGAGACAAGCATTGCAATGAGTAGAGTTAGAGACTGATGA
>JAOSBO010001044.1:0-34024 GCA_027563915.1 Erythroxylum rotundifolium | reverse complement strand
TTAACACTTATACCGGGAAATGTCATGAATGCATGTACAATCATTACATGTGCAAAATTTACTATTCACGTGCATATGTGAATGTATGAACATAGCCAAACAATTTTTAAAACATTCCTAGCCCGTTCCAAATTACTATTTTACCCTTCCCATCGGTGATGGGATGTTACATATTGTCTGCGGGAAATTGGGTTGGGAAGCTAGAAAATTAGAGAACCTGAAAGGGGATGATCTTTTAAGTAGGGTTTCTGAAGACCGTACCACTATTGGAGAATGATCTGAACTGTTTGGGTTGAGAATAACGCTATATGAACTAGGAAACCGAGAGCTCCAATACAAATTAATAAGAGCTCTATGTAACTTCCTATCAACGAAGCAATTTCCACTTTATTTTTTGTTCCAAGTATACCTAGGACCATTGGAATTTAACTCATACAGTGCATTGTTTTCCACACACCTCCAAAATTCACTCATCCCATTTAAAGCTGAAGAACTTAGACGATCTGCCTTATAAGGATATAAGATAGCATTAAAGTCCCCTGCAACAATCCAAGGGATATGATCAATAGAAAGATTAATATTGGACAAATTTGACCAAAGATTCTTCCTATGATTGAGGTTATTGGATCTATAAACACATATCACTAAGAATGAGGAAGAGCAGTGCCTAAGGAGGATCTCTAAGTGAATCAACTGATCAGTAGAGCTAAGAATAGAACACACAAAACTTTCGGGGTTCCAAAGTAACACAATCCTAGCATTAGAAGCATGTTCTAGATTGCTGAAGAAGTGCCATCTAGGAAACAAGGTGGAGCAAACTGTAGACAAATAGGAAAGAGACCTAATCCTTGATTCTATCAAACCAACAAAAGAAACTGGCAGTCTCTTTATATAAGCTTGTAATGCCAATTGTTTTTAGGGGTTGATTAAACCCTTAATATTCCAAAAAACAAAATTCATTACACCTAAAACCGAATATACCTCCTACTTCTATTTCATCCTAGGTTTCCTACTTTTCCTAACTATAAAATCCCCCTCTACTCCCTTCCCCCCATTATACCCGGACTTTTAGGAACCAATGCAGAAATAGGAGAGGAAGGAACTGAACTTACTTGATTTTCAGCAGGATTGTTAGAGTCCTCGAGGTTTCCATTAAGTTCTTTTGTTTGCTGTTGATCTTTACTTGATAAAGATGGGTTGCAGGCAGCACTGTCTTCATTATCACCTGGTGATGACTTCTCTTCAGAGTAATCCAACAGTTGAGATCCTTAGCCCTTACATTGTTCAATTTGTTTCCCTGATGTACTAGGCTCCTTTTGACTTTGATCAGTCTGCACCATAGTTAATCCCTGCTGCATTTCTTGTTGAGTTGAATTGTTGGGTATCAACTCCTTTCCTTTCTCCAACTCCTGCTGTAATCTAGTCTCAAACATTCTCCCTGCTGGAGCCCATTCCTTCTTCTGAGTTTGGCGAGCAGGTCTCCATTAATAATCAATCCGTATTTCCTTAAAGATTAATACCCCTTCCTCATTGTAAGTAGCTAGTTGGAATAAGGAGGGCCAATTCCCTTGGAGCTTTAACTCCACACACATTCTAGCATATACAATCCTAGACATCATGGCCGTCTATGTATCCATAAGGAGTGAGTGACCCACGACACTTGCAATTCTACCTAACCCTTCAATGTTTCGGTATTCTACTGGTATATTATAGAACCTAGCCCATACCAGAGCAAACTTTAGTTCCTTATGATCCCCCCATTCAGACTCCACTTCCTCAAAAATAAGGGCTTTCCTTGGATATGCCAAGGACCCCTTTCCAACACCAATTTCAACCCTTCCTCCAAATCAAACTTAAACAGAAAATTATTTGAACTAGTAATTAGAGTTTCCTTGAGTCCAAACTTTACCCATTCTTTTTCTAATAAACGCTATACTATAGGATAAACAGGACACTTACTGATTAAAAAGCCTATCAAGGCTAACCTGAATTGCGCAGCACCCTTCTTTGCTAACTCTAGAGGGGGAATGATATAGATCTGATCCTCCTTAACCTCTGGGGGGAATAGGTTAAGCGGTTTCTTTAGTGACATCCGCCATACTATCAAACACAACTGACTTTCATGATCTAGTAGTCTCTGAGTGGTTGATCTCAAGTGAGTGGGGGGCTAGTTCGGGTTCTCTCGCTTGTGAACTAACGGTAACTCCCTTAAATATGCGAGGTTGTGTCATTGAGGTGGATTGGTGAGGGTTGAAGGAATGGTTAGGTTGTAAGGATGTATTCATAGTCAGGGCGATGACGATGGATTTGGGATTGGTGTTCTGGTCAGGGGCTCGATTAGGGTTTTCTAGGATGATTTTTGGGGGGAAATGGGTGCGAGGCTAGGTAAAGGAGAAAGAGGGGTGCAGGATGTATATCAGAAGGTATGGATCGCAGCTGGTCGCTCTCTCGCCATTCTCTCGTCACTCTTATCGCTTTTTAAGAAAATTTGACTAAACACATTCTTGGGTCTTTGATGAGACATTAGCTCTTTATGCATGTCTAATGGCTTTAATGTTCTACAATACATTACTATCTTGAACAATGCAAAGAAACTCTATCAAGTTCACTAAAGAACTTGTTGATCCAATTAATCATTTCTACTGAATGAAAAATGTATTATGGCTCAATTAACAACCATTGCTACATTGGAACCTTTCCAATCCTAAATGATATTGTTCTAAGTAAATAAACCATAATTAGGATTTACTTCTAAAGTTATATCCTTATCATATTGAACTCAAATATCAACTCACACATAGAGTAATGGATATCTTTAATAGTTTATAAGTATCTGATATCTCAAATACTAAATATCTTTAGTACATTATCTATGTACTTGGACTTAGAATAAGTTAACAATGTCCAATCTATCCCTATATATCTAATTCCTAGAATTAAGTTGTTACCTTTTCCATATCCAATAAGAGTTGTCCTTGGACAATTATGTTTTGAAAGTTAGAACTGTTGTTTTCTGTAAGCAATATGTCTCCATATACTCCCACTGAAAAGGACAAATATAATCCCACTAACCTTCTTGTAGACATGATAAATTCACAATTATCTCCAAATCAAACTCTTTGAATTCATCATGAAAGTGAATATTTTATTATCTTGTAGCCTTTTAACTATACATCAAATGTATCATTAAAGGCACTATTTCCAATCAGATGTATTGTCATGAGAATTGAACTTTTCAAATTTCATCTTACTCCCATTACTTGTCTTGAGAACCATTCTCCTATGAGTATATGTTGAAACGACAATTTGTGCAACATGTTTGTAAGAATATATCCAACTTTTGGATATCTCATAACCTTTTTATTATCCAATTTAGTTCTAAACTTAATGGATAATGTATGCTTCAACCAAGCATCACATTCTTAAATCATTAAGTTTGACTCTTTCAAAGGCTTAGCATTTCATATCTAATATGAAATCTTTGTAATTAATTCAATTGGAACTATAGAAGGTAAGTCATTATACTAGGCATCGCTATAGAAGAAATAATATTGCATCCTACAATATCTCACATTGTTTCTCCTTACATAAATCCATACCCTTATGGAAATTTTGTTACGAAGGTATGCACTAGAGAATATCATTCCCTATAGATAGCTGAAAATTTAAAACTTGCCACAAGGATTTCATCAATGTGCTTCAGCATTCTCAATGCTTAATTTCTGTTTAGATTCAAACAATTTGAATTTTTATAAATTTTAAATCAGCATTTCATTTAATACATATGACTATATCACATAAAGTCATTAGTAATATAATGAAATATAATATTATCCTTTTATGAATTGCTATTGCATCCAATACATCACATGTATAAAATTTAATAATTCAAGACCATTATTATCCTTTCACCAAATGTTGATTTGGTTATTCTTCAACTTTACTAGTTTCACAAGTTCCATACAATTCATAATCAAAAGGATACATATACCCTAGTATGTAACTTTATGATTCTCATTATGTTGATTTAACCAATATAGCTTAAAAGGATAATCTCGGTTATCCAATTTTTAATTCTTATCACCAATGTTAAGCATAAGTCTGCTTTGATCCAACATATACAAACTCTTTGTATAAAATTGGATCAACTACTTTTACTTAACAATCTATTTCTAACCATGCATTAAACATTAAAATAATGTTGAATCTAAATTTATAAGCATAAATTAGAAATACATATGATCTCTATCAGATCACATATAGGCAACAAAAATCATGCAATCATTTTCTTCTTATGAAAACTATTATCATACTATAGCAAAGCCTTTAATTGTAGTATATAGTTATGCTTTTAGTAGGCTAGATTAAATGAAACAATTTCATCAAGGTACTATACCTTTTAGCTCTACTTCTAACATACATCTTACATGTCTTCAAAGTTTACATGACATTAGTCAACTCAAAATGTCAATATATTTTGTCATCTACATGATTTTGACATATCTCTAAAACTTTGTTAGTGAATTCGCAACAGGGATTATAGCATAATAACATAATAGACATATAATTTTCTACCTAACTTTTGAGAACTCTTCTCAAACATAATCCTATGTCCAAGAAATTTAGTTTGTTAAGTATCAACTATACTAAATAAGGTAAATTACAATAAGAACAAAATCTAAATGTAAGAAAAGTAAGTAATCAATTATATGTCATGACTACTAAATAAGATTAGGACTTTAATCATGCATTTGGTTACTCCCACTACTTTATTAGAAATAATAGCCCTCACTACAATTCGGAAAGATTATTCTAATCTTTTTAGTGGGCTAAGATCCCATTCAAGTATAGTTCACCTTGAGTTTGCTCAACAAGCCAACTAGACTTAAATTAGGTAGATAACAACTTTATCAATCACATCTCATATGACTCTTAGATCCATTAGGTGACAACTCTTGCCAAAACATATCTAATATGTTTTTCCTAACCCTACCTTTAAAGTCATGTGATCTTGAGTTTGCTCATCCAATCACACAAATTTAGTTAAGTAGAACCCATTATCATAAGATTAAACATGTTTGGGTTAAACGACCTTGGGCTTGCTCAATAAGCCTACAATAAACAGAACTCTGGTTTATCCTCTTAATAATAAAAGGCAACAATCATATTCTCAACATGTACTTAAAATTTTAACGAGGAATTTATCTTCATTTGTCTCATCAAATATAAATTGCATGTAAAATATCACACATATAAAACAAAAAATTTATCATGCATTCAATATATATATATCAACCATATAAATAAAGTATGCAATTTATGCACTCATAATCAAATTATATGCATAAAATATCAAGCTTTGTTTGATTTTAGTTATTGATCTTCATAATCTAAAATAATATTTCCAACTCTCGGGAAAAATTTAAAATAGATTAGAACCATTGATTTCTTAATAAATTAAATTCCTATTCTATATAAAAATTTAATTTGATTTGAAAACAATTTTCAAATCCAATTGAAAATTATTTCCAATTATCTTGACTCATTTGGTAAAATTTAATTGAAAATAATTTTCAATAAATTGTACTTCTTACTTATTATAGTTTAGAAAAACTCCTTTTTCAAGATTATATAAGTAACACTTTCTAATCTAATTAGAAATTTCTATTTCTAATCTCATTAGAAATTACTATTTTCTTAATTAGAAAACTATTTTCTAATGTTAAAAAGGAAATTACTTTCAAAATTAAATAAAAATTTTTCAAATTTATTTAAGAAAGTCATGATATATTATTTATTTAGAGGTTGCTTTCTTAATTAATTAGAAAATGTTTCTTTAATAGATTAGAAAACTATTTTTCAAAAACATTAAAGAAAACTCCTTTTTTTGGAAAAAATGAAAACACTTTTCAAATTTTAATCAAGGTAATAAACTTTCAAATAAATCAAGAAACTTATTATTTATAAATAAAGAAACAATTTCTAAATAAATTAAATAATAATTCTCTCAATAAATAAAAATTCATAAATTTAATTTATCTCAATCAAATTGAAATAAATAAATTTAATTAAGAAACATTTTTTTCAATTACTTAAGAAAGCAATTTTCTTAATTTTAAGGAGTCTAATTAATTAACTTCAATCTAATTGAAACTAATTAATCCTAAATTTAGAAACTAGTTTACTAATTAATTACTTTCAATCTAATTGAAAATAATTAATTCAAATTGTAAAAACTACTTTTCTAAAATAATTAAGAATCAATTTAATTATTAATCTTAATCAAATTAAGAAAAATAACTATCTTTTGGAATTGATTTTTTAATTTAAAACAATTTAAAATATTTTTTTGAGTAACGTTGGTATACTTTAATCCAAACTAAGGATTGGATTACCATAATCCAAAAGCCAAACATACTCATTCTTAAACCTGTTGCCAAACACCCCTCTTCTTCTTTATCTTAGAAAACCCTAAAATCATAAGAAGCTACCTACAGAAGATGCCGCCGCCGACACCACGTCGTGTTCTTCCAGGCACCATGTTCACTGCCTTCCTTTTCCGCTTGCGTTTGATGGGCGTTAATCGCCCATCGTCTCACCAATCAACACCAGCGGCATTACACCGCTAGTGAAGACCCCACCTCCGATGCCTCCTTAACATTGCTTTCAACCACTGACGTCTCACTTCACCAACGGTGTCCATTGGTGCCTCCTCCCATGGGCATAAGGCATCACATAGCACAAGCAATCGAAAATCGCAAACCAGAAAATCAAACCCATTTAGTCATCCGGATTTTATAATTTCTAGAAGACTTATTCCTTGCGTTTTCTAGATCTCGGATTTCCCCAGAATCGAGCCTTCTATCAGTTCATCACTCCATGGGCGTAAAGCATTGCCATCGCCATTCACTGTGACATTTATCGCTCCTTACCCAACAGACGCCACACAAAATAAAAAACTATCCAGTCTAGATTCTTGTTTAATTTTCATAAAAGGCAGAAAGTGAGTTTTTCACAACGATATTCATTCTTGTGTCTTTAAAAACTATTTTCAAGAACACAAACAATTGAGATTCTCAATTGTTAGGCATCTCCATGCCTCACAACTAGTCACACTACTAGAATATGCGTTAGGAACTTCTTGTTCTAGGGTTCAAAAATTTTCAGGGTTTCAGTTTTTAGCACAGATCATATCTTATCAATCAATTCTGACCTTTTCAATCAATAACAATCAAACATATTTTAATCAAATTATAGAAATAAAGACTGCCCTGATATTACTGATAAGAAATTAGGTTTGAATTTGATGTTTACTAATGTGGAGTTATTACGAAACTTTTTCATAATTTTTGATTTCCCGAAAAATAAGATCTCTTTAATTCTATAAAAAGATTAAAACAAATCATAATAAAGTAGAAATTTAATTCGTACTTTATTTCGAAGCTTGATCTTTGTCTTATTGTATCCCTTAAACCGTTCCCGAAACTGATCTGTCTTAATACCGTAGCCGCATAAATGTCCAACCTCTAACAGTATCCACAGAACGAGTCGAGAGAATTCTGTAACTCTTACAGAGAGGGTTAACCACGAAGCACTAGCTCCATAGAACTTAGGCCCATTTATAATAAGCTTTGGACATTTTATTAATTTAATTGAAATTAACTAATTTCAATTAAACTTTAATTAAATACCAATTATGTCATATAAGATTCAATATCTCATATTGATCTTTATTTATTAAATATCTCATATTTAAATATAAAGTTTCTCAAACTTTACAATCAAGTCCAACTTGATTAAATTAACTTTGCTCTCTTCAACTCATTTTATATGTGAGACCCATTAGGTTCCTAAATATGATGACAGTGATTGTAAAATCTAATTCTAATTAGATAAATTAAAACTCCTTTAAATTTATCTTTAATTCTCCAATTAAATAATTTATAATGATAGATCAAGATTAGCGTCTAGCAACGCATCATGATCACCCAAATATTTAAAAATGTCAAAGTGGTTTTTACTAACCTTTCCGTGCCTGATTTTTTCATATAATTCAATTCCTTCATCAACTAATGTTCCAATTAGATATAGAGTATGAAATTAATTTCTATTCTGTTTTAAGTCTAATCATATTAGTTCTCCACCATTAGCTATTGATTTAATTATTGATATTTGTAAACTATTTACAAAATATTATTCCACCTTGGCCAAGGATTTCCCGAATCAATATTAATTGAGAACAATTGAACATTATTTCTAATTACTTTATGGTGATGAATCCTGTCTTGATCACTCAACTACCCATATATAGTTCATGCGACATTTAATGACTACCAATTATACAACCCATGATTAAATAGATAATAGGTAGTATCAAAACATAGCAATCCTTATACAAGATAACTTTGATGACCTCAAGTCAAAGGATCACTTATACAATCATCACAATTAGAATTCCATAGACATACAAGTAATGTTTCAAGTGGATTTCTCATATTGGCTATGTTCAGTGAACTTATTCTCTAATAAGCACCGACACATTTGTTTAAGTATCTATATACTTTAGCCTATGAGATTGACTATTTCATTCATTAGGAAAAAACACAATGTATGCTATTCATTTTACATTCTATTAATGTCCAATCTTAATAGAACAATGACTAGGAACATTTAGGAATAATACATAAGTGCAATATAAATCTCATAATTATAATCTCATTATAATTTCATTTGCAATGTATAATTATTCTATGGGCTTTATCATATACGTCTAAACATGTACAAAGTAAATAATTCCTTTAAATAATTTTTCACTAAACTACAACGAAAGCGATTGGCTATAGGGTAGAAACCAACATGTACACCAAAGAAAAATTAGTCATGATATGTGCATAGACTTGATATTTGAGTTGACTTGAATTTGAGGGATTGTGTGTTTTGATCTTTGTGAAAATGAAGTGATGGAATTGAATGGTTGTATTTATTTTTCTTGAGGATAACCAAAGAATCAAGTGTGAGGATGTTGATAGGTGTGTATTAATATTTGTTTTTCTAGGTATTTGGCATATGTTTACTTGCATAATTGTTGATCATTTTTGTATTTTAGGATTCATTTTGTATGTTTTCATTAAGTTTGATTTACATTGTTGTTCTTGTGTGTTTAATGTTAATTAAGGGTAAGAATTGACTATTTTTATATAGGAAGGAAGATGGAGCAACTTGGAGGTTGAACTAGAGATTAGAGAGAAGAAAAAAAGAGGAGTGCATCTGTGACCGATTCGATTGGGAATCATGCAACTTCCCACGGTCGTGGGAATTATAATCTAAGACCTTATACGGGGCTTTATTAAACTTAGGGTTTTTGAACTATAAAAGCATAATTAAGCCTCCAGACGACATCCCTCTGTAGAAACACCATCCTTGAGTGAAGAACACATGTTTAGAGCCTTGAGGAAGGATTGAAGACAAGGATCACATCAAGATTGGGCAAAATAGCACATCAACACCAAAATTCCAAATTTTGGCGAAGAAGAGAGGAGTCTTTATGTTCAATTTTTTGACACTTTGATTTCTTCTTTTCTTTGTAGAAATGGTTTATTTGAATATTGATGATGCTATGGAGACCATGTTATGCTGATTTTCTTTTAGGGATTACTTTTGAACTATTTTATAGAACTCATATCTCATCGAATTGAATGAAGCTTTCTTTGATGATTGGTGATTTTATTTGTTATCTTGCAACAAATCGAGAGAGTGAGTAAGATGAAATAAGTCTAGGATTGTACAACGAGAGTTGTGACCTATAGACGTACAATTGACATGTTAATTGAATAGTTAGAAGAGAGATCTTGGCTAGTCAATTGATCACGTGTAGGATAGTTTAATAACTAGTTGAATCGGTAGAATCATTGGGTAGCTTGAGAGATCATCCAATTGATTCTTGTTAATTCAATTAGGGTCAAATAGTTACACCTTAAGAGAGGGTTAGTACATTCAGAAAACTAGGGTGAGACATAATTCAATCGATAAAATAGGGGGGGAGACAAAATAGGAAAAAAGTAATCTCTAGTTTTTAGATTCTTTAATTCTAAAATTTTTACAATTGTGGTATTGCTTCATCTTCAGTGTATACTACACTAGAGATGATCCCTTAGCCATCTCAGAACATAAAAGCAACCTCGAGGTCTCGAACCTATCAGGCCAAGCTTGCTCATCAAACAGTTCCCTCAGATGGTAGATTATAGTATGAGCATTCATAAACTCATGTTGCTTCTATAGTTTTGGAGACATAGAGGCTAGCATTATATAGCTAGTCAACTCATTATCATGTAGGAGCTTCTTATAAGCTTTCTAATCTTCATCAGATGCATTGGCAACTAGGGGATTGTGAAGCGGTTTATCTAAGACATATCCTAGTTTTTCGGGTTTGAGAACAATTCTCAAATTCCTTATCTAATATATAAAGTTAGGTCTTGTGAGTTTGTTGGAGTCTAATAGGGAGCTTAAGTTCACACTAGATAAAGACATTGTGACGATTCAATAACCTAGAAGAATGAGAGAAAGTGTCGAGAAAACTAACAGTTTTCTTAATAGGTCGATATCCGATATCACCAAGAATGATCTTGGGTTTGCCTAATAAGCCATCTTAGGTCAATCAGTAAGTATCATTCATACCAATTGCATTCATTTATGCAACTATTGACTTGTGTCATCAACTGTTGATTTAGTACACTCATTTGGTCAACTCTTGATTTGTATACATACCATGTATATAACCCAACTTCGCCACTATCCACATTGACCTTGGGTTTGTCTAACAAATTAACGCTTCTAGTTAGGACTAACCCATTAATCTAGAAATCTAATTTCCATGGTTTGAACATATTTGTGTAGAGCCGACTTGGGTTTGCCTAACAACCGAAACCTAAAAGAACTCCGATTCTTGCCATATCAATGAAAAGTGTAAGTCCTAATATTTCAGTTGAGGGATTTAAAATGATTTTGTGTATATATATCACACACACACACACACACACATATATTCTATGGACAACTCCATTAAATTGAGCCTATGTCCGTAACTACCCTTAAAATGCATCTAATGCATGTATCATAAAAAGGAGGGTTAGTTTAGGTTGTGACTTAACTATGCATCTAAATTTCATGATTCGATTCAACTCTTGAACCTAATCAAGTACTAGTGTTAGTCTTAGCTAATCTGAATTATGAATGTGATTCGATTAGGAACCCTAAAATTTAATTATTTTCATGTCCAAATTAAACACTTTAATCCTAGTTTATATGCCATTATCAAGTCATACTAGAAACGCTATGCTCTACTTGGATTAATTCTAAATTAATCCCTAAGGTTTCTAAAATTCCCATACATCAATTAGTCATCTATAATATCCCTAGGTCATCTTGAATATATCTAAACAATATCGACACTAGCCAAAATTATCTTGACGGCTAAAATTGTCAAGATAAATAAATTAAGCTACTAGACACTAAAGGGACTGATTCAATGTTCAGAAAATTTACAAAACTCTAATTTTAAGCACATGCATTAAGGATGCTGTTACCATCAAAATAATACATTTCTTATCATATAAGAATTTTATTAAAGTCTTATAACTGAAATACATACACTATAAGTCATTAAGTAAGTCAACTCCATTAACTTTCAAAAAGTTGACCGATGTTGACTTTGACTTGGTTTATTCATTGAATCAAATTCAATTAATTCTAGAAAATTTTCAGAGTCTTATATACATTCTATATGTGTCTAATAAAAAATTTCAGAAACTAATTCCTATGATTTATTTATTATTATATTGTAATAAGCCAGCACATTACAAGTGTATGACACTTGTCATATTACTTCTAACACTAGTCAAACTTTACATCATGCATGCATAAGATATTCGCTATAACAATAAGTGTCACACCTCTCATACACATGCAAGCAGCTCATCTTGCATGTGCATGCAAAAAAATTTTAAAAACAATTTTTATAACAATTATTATGGAATTTACAAGCAAGCATGATTATCACATTTTCATAATTTCCCAGAACTTCATACATGCATCAGGTTGAGACAAAATTCGTAATAAAATAGCAAATGACATTTAGTTCCATTTTATTTTTACAGAAACATAAAATAATACCTTATAAAAATTTTTGTGAAAGAAAATCAGAAAATTTTCTATAATTATTACAAAAGTTTCAAAATTAGCACATACATTCAATTTTCTAGAAATTCCCATAAACCAGCATATGAACATTCTTGATATTAATTCGAAATAAAATAGAACATGACATTCAGTTGCAATTTTCTTTGACAAAAACATGATATAACATCTTATAAACATTTTTGCTAAAGAAAATCAGAAAAAATTTCTGCAATATACGCAAATTATTCTCAATTAACATGTATGTTAGTCATAACCCAGCAGACACTTTCCATATGTTGAATACATCATCTATACATGCATAAACTAGCTCTGATACCACTGCTGGGGATGTCATGGATGCATGCATCACGTGCATAAGAATGTAGTGGAAGTGCTAGAATCTAGATTCTGACACCATGAGAAACCGAAAAAAGACAGAATCATACATGCATTCATGGATATGTAAAAGAACATGAAACATAAAACATAAAACATTTACCTTTTGTTTCTCCTCCTTTCTTATTTCTCCTCCTTATTTGGGTTGTTGCAAACACCAAACCCTTCCTTCATCACCCAAAAACATGAAAAGATCAAGAAGAAACAATGTGTAATGGTTAGTTGAGCACCAAACTAGGCAAGTTCTAGTAGATGCTCAAAATGAAAAGAAAGATCAAGAATCTTGTTGCATGCACTTTGATTCACGCAAAAATTGCATAAATTGCAAGAATAAGACTTAAGACATTTCTCTCTCACTCTAGAACTCTTCTAGAGCCCATATCTCTCACTTATATGTGTAAAAAGTGGTTAAACTCTTATGTACATAAGTGAAGAACTCACTTATGTACTCATTTATGCCCTTGGTTATGATCGTGGCCCATCATGGCCAATGAGCCATGATCGTGGCCTTCTTAAAAATAGCCATACATACTATGTTTTTCATCTAATCTTTTATGTGTGTGAGCCTTAGATTCTCGGTTATTTTAGGCACTTGAATTAACTCTTAGTTCAAGCAAATCATGAAGGGTTTCATATTGCCAATTTACCATAATATAAATGGATTAACCCACGAACTCTTCGACATTTAATTGCCCAACTTACGAACCTTTCCATAAATAATTACCATGCAATTTTTTCTTTCACCATACTATACCCCAATAGGTTTGGAGTATGGGCTATGTGTCAACTTCCACTAGACTAACCACATCACATCTAGTCCAAGTAATTTTAGTTCTTATGTTGAGATCTTATTACTTTATGTGTCATTGAAGACTCTCTTCATGACACATCTCTAGCCAGAGACTCCTGACTAATGACCCGACAAGAGGTTGTGGGTATCATCTCCTTTTATCAAGAGTGGTGAATCCTTTATTGGCTACCTAATTAACTTCGAATACCAATAACTGTACCCAATTAGCACCTTAAGAGCAACCTCGTCTTGAGATAATTAGGAATGATTTCAAAGCATAGGATTAGTATCCAAGATATCCTTGGGTACCTCAAGGCTAAGGATATTTGCACCATTTCTATGACGAGATTAATCATTGACATTCGATAGATCATCCATATGATAATTTCATAGCGAGTCATCCGATTTACTTACTACTGTAATAAGCATCCACCTATTAACTCTAAATATCTCATGCTTACAGTTTGTAAGCTCCATTGCTTGATCAAGGAGTATAACATGTGCTAGTATGTCTATATTAATAATGTCTTATCTTATTAATCCTATGACTAGGTATTATTTAGATACTAACTGTAACATCCTGTTTTTCCATATTAAGGACTAGAACCCTTAAATAATGAACATAAGAGACATTAATGAGAAATTAGGGAATTGCATATCATGCTCATACATAAAGTAGCACACCTACACGTGAATTTGATTATTGCCCACATTACAAAAATTGTTCATGCATTCATTTGACATTTTTCTAGGTATAATTGATTTTTAAAGTGATTATGATATAAATTGTCAATTAATTGTCTTAAAAATGATTTGGGGAGTGTAATTATTGATTTAGAATTTTTGGTGTAATTTGAGAATTTTCTGAGATTTTAAGTATTTTTGGACAACGAAAAATGCCAAATGGCAGGATAATTGATAAATGGTAGTAGAAATAAATATCAAAAGGTAGTAGAAATTATTGAATAGACATTAGTATTTAATGACATGTGACATAAAAAATTGGGAGATAATTGGATTAGAAATTGAAGGATAAATGGACTAGATATTAAAAGAGAATAAATGAGGTGGTGACATGTGGCAAGTGACAAGTGTCATCTGTCATGCCACACGCCTCACTCTCGTTATTTACCATTGCAAGATCAATGTTCCTTTGTTTTTCACTTTGTCAAATGCTCTCTTTTTTCTCTTCTTCATTTCATTTTTCATTTTTTTTCTTTACCTCACGACATTTTCTTACCAACTTTCATCATATTGATTTTGTTCAACTCCTTCACTTTGTTTCTTCAAGAACATATTATCTCCTTCATCTTTTCAAAAGAAAAACCTAATCTCTCCTTTATAAATGATGATGATCGTATGACGATGGAAAGCTCGGGTTAAGTGTGTGTTGAAGATCTTGAAGGAAAAAAGTAAGTAACAAGCATTACTCATCATGATTTGTTGAATGAAACATGTTATGATGATAGTTAAGAGTTAAATGATCATAAAATAAGGATATGAACATGCAGAAACGTGAATGAGAAACATGGCTAGGTTCATATCTTGCTTTTACATATATGATGATCAATATTCCATAAGTTGTTGTTGAGATGATTTTGAGTTAGAATGATCATTGAAATGATGTAGAAATTGTGCTGAAATTTGACATATGAATGGATGGTTTTTATGTTCTATTTTCTTGGTGTATTAACGTGGGTCTCTTTGGGTGTTATAGAGGTGAACTAAAATGAGCCTAGATTTAAAGAAAAGGAGTAGTGTGGTGTCTTGAAATGAGTTAAATTAGAGTGATAAGTTTGAGATGAAATGAAGGTGTTCATGAAGATGAAAATGTGTAGAAAGTTGATATGTGCACCTGTATATGTTCTATTTTTGGGTTAATTGTCAATCATAGAATATGATTTGTTTGTGATTGATATTGAGCTGAAATGGAAGTAGAAATGAAGAGGAAATAGTAAGGACATAAGCTAAAAATGATAGACTAAGCAAAAGAGATGAACTAGGATGAAAATGATGATGAAGTGTGCTAGAATATGTTAGATGGAGTGTTTTCACTTAACATGCATCTATATTTTGTCCATATATTGAGCTATAGATATCAAAATGGGATTATTATTAATATATATTAAACTAGAGACATATGGATACAATTTTCAAGAAAGAATTGAATTTGAATTCTGTTCTTAAGGGTTTTGAAATTTGGCTTGAAGTTGAGTACTAGGCGCTGTTATAGTTTGAGAATAGTCTTTAGTATTTTGGGTGTAACTCACAGAATATTGAACCCAAATTCATTAACTATATGTCATTATAAACATAAGGCATATAGGAACAATTTTTTAGAAGAAGGAGTTGCCTAAATACCTCATTTTCTAGGTCATAATGGTTATACAAAACTGACCCGAAACCTATCTTGAGAAAATCTAGAAAAAGTACAGGAAAAGTTGCTTCTGTCACGGTTGTGGGATTGTGGGTTGTGCTTTTACATGGAAATGTTTTGATTTATGCAATGATTGAACCAATTAAGGATAAGGTACTTAACTACGATGCTTTTGGACTTAATTGGGGCTTAAAATGAGCATCATTTGATGTTGGAAACGTAGGTAAAATGTGTGATAAATTTTGATTTTTTTATGTTATACTTTAAGGAAAAGGATATTTGATAACAATGCATCTTAATTTGAAATCTCTAGAGTGATAAATGAGGATATAACCTAGTGAATGAATTGTTTGATGCATTATGATGAGATATATTTTAAAAAGAGTTAGGATTTTATGTTTGATAAGTTTAAGTAGGAAATAATGAATCAAATGAGTAGAGTTTTTTGGATTTTAATGGAAATAATTTGGTGGTTGAATTATCATGTAATGAAGTTGCATAAATAGATGTTAATACTGGAAAATTTGTACTGAAATTGTTGTTAGCATAGGCGTTGAATTCGTGTGAATGACGGAAGAAAATGCAGGGCATATGGCCAACAGAAATATGGTTTTGTCATGATCGTGGCAAAACCACCATGATCGTGGCTAGTTCCAAAAGTTTATGTCACAATCATGGGAGGGACACCACGATCGTGGAAAGACGTATGGAGACAAAGAGTTGTCTGAGTGATGTTTAAATCAACTAATGTTAAGGTGCTTCTTTAATATGTATATAGGCTTGAATGAGGTCTTGAATGAACAAATTTGATGATGAATTAGGTGAATAAAGTGAGTAATGCGTATTGGGTATTGAAGAATGATTTAAAGACAATGTTAATTGTTATGAGATATGTATATATGAAATATACCCGGACTAGTCAAATTAAGCCCAAATTATACATTACACATAAACATATGTGTACAATTGAGTGTTTATGTTATTGTGCAATTAATAATGTGTGTGCAATGTATGTGTTGCATGGAGTTGATATACAGGATTCAACATCTGCATTCAAACGTTCCAGAGCATGGAAGCAAATATTAATCTAGAGCGTACTGTGAGTCAACCTAGATGATCTCACTTTCATTATTTATTATGTTATAAATTTCTGTATCGAATTACTACTTATATGATTGTGATTGAGACCATTCCGGACATAAATAGTTAGAGGAGTTTGATAAATGTGAAAACATAGGAAGTGCTTCATTGAATGTGAATATGAATGAAATAGGTGATTCTCAACATTATTGTTGAATGTTAGACATCGATCTGATGAAAAATGTGAAAGTGAATGTGAAATTGAACACAAGTGACTGATTGGTATATATGAATATGAAGCATTTCATTATATGAATGCATGAATAAATAAAGGTTATTGTGACCGGAGTAGCCACCAAAAAAGAGCTTAAAGCTCAGAAAGTGAAAAAGAGCTTAAAGCCCATAATGTGGTAAGAGCCTCTCACTCACTATGTATAATGAGCCCTGTATCCCCAACAGATAAGAGAAAATTATTAATGAGTCCAGTATACACAATGGATACAGGACAATTATAGGTACTTGGTCACAAAAATAACAATTGGAAATGAGTCTCATGAGCATTGCATATATAATTCATATGTGTGTTTTAAATGATTGAAATGAATTGTTTGATTGCTCTGAATGTGAAATGTGAAATAAGTGATCAAAGTGTTATGTGATGCTATATGATTTTTGGTGAAATGATATGCATTATATGATGACATGAAGTGTGTGTTAAATTAAAGTATTAACTTACGTGTTATGTGATTTGAGTGAGCCATCGAGGATGGTCCACTCACTGGCTCACTCACTGTGTTCATAAAACTCACCAAAATTGCAATATTGTCTTTCAGGCTCAGAGGAGATCTCTATTTAGACAAATTGGATTCTAGCAACTACATTTGAATAAGAGATAGAGGTCCAGGTCAATTCGCGTCTGCATATTTATTTATTTTTGTATTAAAGTGTGTATTCACAAGTACGGTACAATGTCTATGGGAATGATTTTGTAATGTAATGACATTATGACTAAAAGTGTTTTGCACTTGTAATGGGCCCAAATGAGCATTGAAATTCTGATGATATGTATATTGTTTGTAACACTGGTGATTGGAAATGTTTATGAATAAAATGGGTTGAAATGATTTTTGTTTTCTACAAATGTGTGTGATGCGAAAAGAATTCAATTAGTATGATTGACTTTCTGTCCTAGCATGGCACCCTCATAAAGTATGTTCTTGAATACCGACGGTATGTATGGGAATTTAAACCACGAGTTTGGGCTGCTACATTAACATAATTGCACATGATTGGAATCTTACTATCATTATCTCATCATGATTTCCTTCATGCTATGTTTCGTATCATGGACTTCATTAATTTGATTTAAGATCGACATCAATTCATATATAAACAAATATAAAATTAATAAAAAATACCTTTTCCTTTATTAATCAAAATAAAGTTTGTATAAAAGTGATAAAGGTGATTGCCTTTAGAGCACTACTCTAACACATAAGGGGCAGTGGTACATCAAAAAGAAATTCCTTAAGTTCATCCAGATGAAGAATATTAAAGTCCCTTCCCCTACGCCTTCACCACCATAATCTCCATGAGCTTTCTTACCTTTTACATTTTACGTTGTTCTATTTACCTTATTAGTTGCTTTACTTGCTTGTTTGTTTGATATTGTGTTTTGTGTTTTAGGTTCCTTTTGTGGTTGCCTTGTCACATTGAGGAAAATGTGTTGTCCAAGTGTGGGGAGGTGACATTTATTTTAGTTTTGCATTTTGTTAATTAGGATGCATGTTTTAGGCATATTAGATTGTTGTTTTATGTTATCAATGGAACCACAGTTAAATCATTTTGATTTGTTTTTCCATGAGATTTTTTCATGCTAGATGGAATGAGATTGAATGCATGCTTGAACTTGGATTAGGCTACCTGAGTAAAGAGTGAACTATGTTAAGTGATAAAAAGTAGTTGGTTACATAAGCTTACTCAGAATTTGACACTTGAGCAATGAGGTAGTGTAGAGATGCATAATGAATTTTCATTTGAGCCAATGTGAAGATTATGACTCCATCTATAGTCATTTTATTTCTTTGTTTGTGTAATGCTTCCTTAGGTTATTACCTTTAAAACTTGCTTTGAATTGGTTTGAGTCTACTGGATGCTTGCTTGATAGAGATGATTAAGGCCCTTTTTGTGTTAACCTTTAGCTTAAATGACCTACTTTTATTATGCCTTGCTACCCTCGTTAAGCCTTAACCCTTCTGTTTCTTGAAAACACCCCATAATTTAAAACCTGAAACCCCATTAGTCTACCCATTCACAAGTTTAGTAAAGTAATAAGTGATGCATTAGTTTGGGATTTTTGCTACATTTTTTTCCAAGATGAGTTAAGTGATACTTCTACTCTTAGATCTCATTGCATTTAGTTGCTATTTTGTTCATTGATTCTTCAATTTTACGACAAAAAAAGAAAAGACAAAAAAGAAAAAGGAAGAACATTTTAGTATCATCAATAAGTGTGGAGTAGTAGTATGTTTACATTTATGTATCTTAGAAATATGTTTTGTTATCCCTTTATTGACTTATAACTTTATGAATGTTTGTGTTAAAACCTTTATCTTGTTTGACCGACCTTACCCCTTACTACATTACAACTTGAAGCAAGTCCTTTTGATCTATTTATGCATGTAATCATTGTAGAGGAGAATTAGTGTGTTAGCAACTCTATGCTAGTGTAGTTTCCTATACGGAACTTGAGCGAAACACTAACCATCAAACACTTGAGAAAAATGAGTGAAATCATGAGGAAGATTCATTTTGCATTTATACTTATCTTTGAGTGATGGTGCCATAAGTTGAGTTTACTTATGTACATTAATGAAAAGTAGTTATGATGTGTTTAGTAGCTTGATATTTGAGTTAGCCAAACTTTAAGTTATTGCATGTTTTGATCTTTATGAAAATGAAATGATGGAATTAGTTGGTTGTGTTTGATTTTGATTAAGGTCAAGCAAAGATTTAAGTGTGTGGAGGTTGATAGTTATGCATTAGTGTGTGTTTTTCTAAGTATTTGACATGTGTTTCTTACATAAGAGGTTATTATTGTTGTGTTTTAGGATTTATTTTGTATGTTTTTATTTAGTTTGATCATCATGGTTGTTCTTTTATGTTTGATGTTGATTTAGGGTAAGAATTGATCAGTTTGATGTAGGAGTAGAGGGTGGCCTCCTTTGTGATTGAGCTAAAGACCAAGAGAGGAGAAGAGAAGTTGAGGAATTGTAAGACAAGAACTTACGAATGTGGGATTCATGCAAATTCCCATGATCATGGGATCCCTAACCCGAAGAGACACACAAGTTTCACTTATTCTTAGGTTCTTGTGACTAATTAAGGGCAAAAATCCCTAGGGTTGAAAGAGTATCATGAGAATTTTCCTCCTTAAGTTCAAAAACAGATTTAGAACCTAGAGAGAGGTACAGAATTAAGATTTCCATTCTAAATTGTGGAAAGAGCATACCAACTCCAAATTTTTCAAATATGGGCAAAGAAGAGGAGGAGGTGGCTTTATCTAGTTCTTATTTTATTTTTCTCTTCTAGCATCTTTATTATAGATTTTATGGTTGTTAGGGATGTTAATGACATTATGAGTGGCTGAGTTATTTGAAGAGATTACTTTTGAACTACTTGTTGAACTCTTACTTTGTAGATTTGAATGAATGATGCTTTTGATGAATGATGAGCTTATACCTTCCAATATATTGATAAATTAAGTTGGATAAATTATGTAGGGCTTTACAATGAGAATTGACAATCTATAAACCTACATTCATCAAGTTAATTGATTACCTAGGGAGAGATCTCAGCTAATTAGTTGATTACTCATATGATAACTTCATAACTAATTAAATTAGTGGACAGATTGTATAGATTGAGAGATTACTTAATCATTTCCATTTAATTTGGCTAAGGATAATTAATCACGCTTTGAGCAAGTCGAGTTAATACATTAGGACATCTTAGGTGAGGCACAATTCAATTAACAAGGTAGGAGGGAGATAAGATAGGGAAAAACTGATATCTAATTGTTAAATCTTAAATTCCAAATTTCTGCACTTTTCTTTGATCATTCATTCATTGTTAGTTGCTTGATTTAGTTTAATTTTTTAGTTTATATTTATTAAAATTGGTTCTCAAACAAAGCATCCTGAATTAACTAGCATCTAAGTACAATCTCTGAGGGATTGATATTTGTACTTTACTACAAGTTACACCCTACATACTTATGGTTTTGAGTATAAATCTAGAGAATTGGTTTTGCAATCAACAAAGAGGAAGACACCCTCGTAGACTTGAAAACCTATATTATTGATTTTAAAATTAGATTCTAAAACCTTAATGTTTCATTGAGGGTGGAATGCCTCCTCAACAGATTTATCCAAGGACTGTACAATCCATAAGAGTGGCATTCTTAGATTCTTTTGCAGGGTTAATCTCATGACTAACAATATCATCAATTTTGCTCTTCTTCCCTAGAATAGTAGCGTTCACAATATTAGATTTATTCTTCTTCTAAACTTTCCTCATCAAACAAATGAGATCCATATCTATAACCATAAAAGATTGAGCTAGATATAAAATATGAGAGGAAAAGAATCAAAAGGAATTAAAGCCTCTAAGTTTTCTTATATGAAACCCCAGATAGAAATAGTGCCTTCTAAATAATCATCATAAATCTAAAGGTAAGGGAATTCCTTTTTAACTAGTACTTAATCGTTCCTCTAGTATTAAGTACCGCATATTCCTGTTTTTTGAAATGGGGACTTATGTCACTAATAAAAACCTATAGCCCCACCAGCTATCATCCTTTTGACAAAGAAAAAAAATTCTTCCACTCGTGTCCCTTATGGATATTGTGCTAAACCCATATGAATTTTGAAATTTAGGTTAAACCACACTAAAAACTTAAATGTAAGTTTGATTTTATCTACGTGCTCAAACAATTTAGCATTAAGTTCTATATGATACAGATGGTAGGCCACGAAAAAAGTACATGATGGAACCTAGTAAGTGAGAATGCAACTTCATAGAATAAGGAATTATCTCTTCTAGTATACCAGCTATTATGTCATTCTTAAAGTTATCATAATATGTGGCATCACACATTTTCTAATTGTAAAGTTCACATAACCTTAATGTAAGGAGGAAGGTTTTGTTATTATGTATGCATGTCATGGTTATCTCTAGCCTCGAATGATCTTATAACATACTCTACCCACTAAAAGGCCATTACTTACTCATATTCATCTTACATAGCTTGCCTACCTAGGGATGAAAATGGACAAGACTGGGTCTAACACATTGCTAGTTTACCTTGAACAAACCCTCTTGGGTGTGACTTGAGCCTAGTACATAAATCACATTTGATCTATCAGTCTATCATACAATCTCTATGACTGAATCTATAGTAGCCAATCACAAATCTAAAAATTAGGATAAAAGAGAATAAATTCAATAAATGAATAATTAAATCATATATAATTAAACCAGTCTTTGCAAGTTAGAACCTTAACTTTAAATAATGTTTTTAACTACTAAACCTAATAAAAACAAAACATAAATAAATAATTCCATCATAGAAGAAAAGAGTGGAAAGAATTGAGAGAAGTTAACATTGACTTATTCAATCATTGATCTATATCTTCCTCCTTTATACAACAAGAGCTAAAAATAACTATAAAATAAGAAATTCAAGATAAAATCTCCTAAAAGTCTAAAGGTATTTTTTCTAAATTTGCTAAGTTTGGTTATATATGTATATAAGGAAAGTATAAAAGAGATATAAATCTAATAGAAATATGTTAGAAATTTTTAGATTAATTTTAATACAAATACCTATAGTTAGGATTACAAAAACATACTTTTATATGACTTAAACATGATGAATCCCAAAATGATATATTTTATTTTTGAGAACAGACACTTATTATACGTTCAAGACCAAAATCACTCTTGTTTTGCTTCTTTTACTCTTTGATAAAGTAACCACTACTTGACATGCTTTATAACCAATTTTATTCTACTTCTCTATGCAAAATAAAGATAAGTCTTACACCAGTTTTGGAGCTATTTGTGTTCTAAGTATTTTATTAGGTTATGGCCCTCTAAGTTAGCTTTCTAATTATTAACGATCACCTTTATCAAACAATTATGGATAAAGTTATGCCTTAAATTGTGATTGATCCTTTAACACTCCATTCCCGCCTGATGCGTACACGTACGCCCTTTGGATGTTTGTGCACATGCTTGACAGAAATGGAGTGCTAACTTTATCACTTTCACATATCGCATGGCATCATAAATCAAAACATAAATATCACAATTTCTAAAAGTCAAAAATTCCTAGTTCCAGCTGATCGAGCTCTGAGCCACGTCATCTACTGATCCCTTTTATGCGATATTAGCAACTAAATCAACACTCTCGTACCTAAAAAGTCAACGTGCAATTTTGATGAGTTTTGCAAACTCAGTTGAGTAACCATCCTTGATGGATCACTCATATCACACATATCACATCAATACATACAAACACATAATACACAACATTTAATTTGTCATGTATTATCATAAAAACTTTGCACATATATGTTCACATTTTTCATTCAATTCAATTTCACGTTTCAATTGTAATCATCCAAATCATATAATTCATGTGTACATGCAATGTTCATGAGACTGACAATTGTTTATTTCGTTGTTGTGGCCGACTGCCTTTTTCACTATCCCGTATCCATTGTAGATACCGAGTTCATTAATAATGTCCCTTATCTGTCAGGGATACAGGGCTCATTTTACTTAGTAAGCCTTTGGCTCTTATCATAGTATGAGCTTTAAGCTCTTTTCACTGGAAACTGCGGTCACAATTGCCTTTATGTTTCATGCATTCATGTAATGAAATGCATCATCCATATTCAATGATTATACTTATTTAGTCACAGTCACACTCTTTCTTATTCGCATTTGTGATCGGACTTTTAGTCCGACATTCAATATTGAAGTTGAGAACAAATAGTCAGTCATATTCACATTTAAGTAGCACTTCCAATACAATCTCGAATATAGGACTCCTTAGGCAATCAATTTTTTGGTATCAACATAATCACGTGCACATCATAATTCAATACATAATGTAAACAAATAATAATTCAATGTGAAACCATCTTAGGTTACTCACAATTTTGCTCCAAATAGCTTATTGCCTTGAGGTCTCGGCAATGTCTGGATGCAGTTGCTCTAATTGCTCCTCTATATCATGTAAACATACACATTTACCATATTACTATTTTGCAAATTATAACCGAAATACTACACATTGTTCTCATACCTCAATAGAATACAATTCTCAACTTCAAGCTAAATTTCAAGATTCTTAAGGATAGAATTCAAATTTGATTCCGACATGAAAATTGTAGCCATATTTCTCTAGTTTAAGCTAAATTAAAAATCACCTCATTTAAATATCTACAGGTCATTATATGGCTAAAATATTAATTTCTATCCAATTAAAACACTCCAATTAATAAATTCCAGCACATTTCATCATCATTTTCATCCTAGTTCATCTCTTTTGCTTAGTCTATCTTTTCTAGCTTAATACACCATCATTCCCTCTTCATTCATAACTCCATTTCAGCTCAATATTATACACACAAAAATCACAATCCATGATTGATCAAAAACACCAAATCATAACATATTCTTATACAATTTCAACTTCAAATTTCTGCACATATTCAACTCCAATTCTCATTCTTTATTTCACTTCCAAATATCATCTAATTTCAAGACATGATCATATACCCTTTTCTTAACTTAACACTCACAATTGATCATTCCTCATAACTAAAAAAATGAAATATGATTCCATTTACCTCTTCATTCCCACACATCATTATATTTCAAACTTCCATTTTTTTAAAACTCAAACATCCCATAACTCATTATCATAATTGATTCATTTATCAAACAATTCATGAATACATTAACTCATTACAATTTAAAGATCTCATCATTAATATCTACACCCACGTTCAAACACATATATAAGAACTCATGATCATCAATCTCAATTTGTTCATAATTTTTTTTATTAAACATTACCAATAAAGATCAACATGTAACTTACTTGATTTAGCTCCAAATCCTTCAAAAACACACCAACCCTAGCTTTCCCATATATCTCACTACCATCATCATTCTACGGTGGATTTGGTTGGGTTTTTGATACAAAGATGAAGAAGGCAATAAGATGGAGTAGAAAATGATAGATAAGAGCAAGGTGTAATGTGGATGAAGATGGGTGAAGCAAAATCATGAAAAATGGAGAAGTAGAAGAAGAGAGTCATATAGAAGATGAAAGGAAAGAACAAATGAAAGACAACAAAAGACTTGTCTTTCAATAGTTAAAAATCCGTATAAGACATGTGGGGAGTGGTAGTGACACTTGTTACCACTTATCACTTTCCTATGGTCCCATTTGGACCCTTTTTAATAACTAGTCCATTTAACTCCAGTTTCAAGTCATATAAACCAAAATTGATATAAAAATCACATTTATAACTTAAGTATATCCAGAAATGTCAATGAATGCATGTATAATCATTGTAATGTGCAACAATTAATATTCACATATATGTGTGTATGTCATATTATGCATGAGCATAAAATGCACTTTCTAGCCATTCAACAATCTCTCATGTACTACATTCTAGGGTCCTAACCTTTAGCATGGGATAACGGGATGTTACAAATCTGTCAAATCATTACCTACACCATAATGAACTAAAAGTAAGAGAATATTATATAATTTAAAATAAAACATACCATAAAAGTGCTAAATCACAACTTACTTAAAAGCTACAAATATGCAAAATCTAGACCTATTAAATTTGATAGGATGATATTTTACATGTTGTTTAAGGTCTATTTATAAGGTATATGTGTTATATGGATTTGATTATGTTTTTCTATCTTTAGTTTATTGTCTTATATATGATTAAATTTGAGGAATAATTTAATAATTAGTGCAAATTTATCCATAGTTATCCAATTAATGATATTTTAGAGCCATTCGGAAGATGAAAGGATGGATATAACCTTGAGGAAGATTTTAAGAGATGATTGTAACTGGAAGAGGATGAAAAGTAAATAATTTAAAGGAGAAAATCATATTAAGTTCAATACTTGGAAGCATAATAAGAAACAAAGCTAAACGTATAATATGCCCCTGTCTTCATGAATATTTTAGAGTTGAGAAACATTATCAATCATCACCAAATATAAAGTACAATCAGTATCGGACTTGTCTAAAATAAAGAAATAGCATAAGAATAGCATCAATTATGTAGCATGTTAGACCTCGATTTTATAGCAAACAATGAAGAGTAAAAGAAATATAATAATATTGGTGTCGATCTTAAATATGTAGTAGGCACTAGTTCTCGAAGATAAAATATGTGATTTTGGGATTCTTAAAGTGTAAGTCATCTACAACTCCATTTTTGTAAAGCAAACTATAAGAATTTGTATTATAATTAATCTAAAAGACTTCTAACAGATTTATATTATATCTAAATTTCTGTTAGACTTCTCCTAGATATATAGCCAATCTAGCATATTTAAAAAAAATTCTTTTAAGCTTTTAAGTAGACTTGTTCTAATTTTCTTTAGTGTTTAGTTAGTTTTTCTTCTTATTAAGGAGGAAGGCTTAAATCAAGGATTAAAGTAGCTAATGACAACTTCTCTCAACACTTTCTTGTACTCTTTTCTTCTAAAATAAGGTTTATTTATTTATGTTTTATTTTTATTATGTTAAGTTGCTCAAAACCTTAGGGTTGGGAATATAGCTTGTATGAATCATTTGATTAGTTATATATGATTTGATTATTCATTAATTGTATTTATTTTCTTTGATCTTAATTGTCGGATTTATGATTGGACAACATAGACACAATCATAAAGATTTTATGATGGATTAACATGTCAAGTATGATCAATTTACTAGGCAAATGAATTCTTTACTATTAGAGAATGACAGAATCTTAGACTTTTGTGAGAACTATAAAGACTAAATGTGCTTGATAAGTTTGATTAGCTTAAATTATACATTAATAGATATTATTTGCCTAGTTAGATATACCTATGTGGCTCAATGAAGAGCATAAATACATTAGATTAGTTGTTATTTCAACCAAAATAATCAATTGTATATAAGAGTTAGATATTTATTAAGTAAACCCCAAATCCTGGGTGATTATATATTTGATTTCCTTTCCTTAATTTATTTTCCTTTTTTAGTTAGTTTGTTACTTTAATCCTCATCAGGCAATTCTTTTTTCTATTACGTTTTCTTCTTAAACTAAGATTGATAGAATTTAGTACTAGTTTTTTATGTAATCAATACTCAGGAATATCTATAGTTTTATTCAGCTATCTAGATTGACTTTGTATGCTTATAGATTAGATTCAGTACCCAACAAACACCTTATATATGTACTAATGACATTACTGTTTTTTTAAATAACCAGGGCAGAACCTGGCTGGGATGAAACCCAATTTGTTAATTATTATGTAAAAAGGGTACAAGGGCAATGCTTAAGACTTACCCAATAATGGAAAACATCTATGAAACTCTCAAGTAAGGAAAGGATTGCTGATCTAACAACAACAACCCTCTCATAGTAGATGGCAATGAAAAAACATCCTGAGGAGCCAATGCGTGCTAGGCAATCTGTAAGGGCATTGGTCTCTCAGAATACGTAAGTAATGCTATAATGATATGTCATCATAATGTTTGATATCTCCTGCAAAGCGAACAAGTATCTCCAAGGATAATTTTCTTGTTGTTGTAAAAAGAGGGCAAGGACACTACTATCAGTTTGAATAAGCACATATGAAGTCCCAATGATGTTACTTATGTTTTACATCTGATTGAAAATCTAAGAATTGTCAGAATCTGAATTTATCGTACAAAAGCTACCTTATTTTACGAATTATTTATGCATCGATTTAAAACACAATGATTCTTAATCTACAAATAGTTTCCATATCCTCGTGCCTAAGCATCCTTTCTCCTTAAGTATATAGACATCTACCTAGTCTTCCTTGGCTTCTATTGCATTATTCAATTCACTTGTCCATAAGAATTTCTTAAGTATTTTCTCAATGGATTTTATTAAAGTTTAAGGGATAAATAAAGTGTAGCTTTAATAGACATATAGGTTGTTCAACATAGAGATTATAAGTTGTAATATGGCAACATAAGAAAAATATTTATCATTCAATTCCTTAATTCTTTTATGTACTGCATCAAGTAGAGACTAATAGTCTTTGAATGTGTCTCTTAGAAGCGTGGGGATCCTAAGATACTTGAAAGGAAGTTACTAAAGTTTGAAGCCTATGATGTGGAATAATTGGTTTGCTATCTCAAATATTATAGTTGAAAGATAAATGTTGATTTTGTTTAAGTTAAATGAAAGCAATGATAATTCATTGAGTTCTTTTGTTTAAGTTAAATGAAGGCATTGATAATTCATTGAGTTCTGACAAGGAATTTATAATAATCTTGATTGAGTTTATGTCAGCTCCATTAAGAAGTAATAAATCATCTGCAAGTGAAAGGCTAAAGATTCTTTGCTTATTATATTTATAGTGGAATTTGAAATTTCTTACCTGTTTAATATTTCTTACTATTAATCAAGTTAGGGTCTTAATATAGATTATAAATGGTATGGGGATAGAGGATCTCCTTTTCTCAACCCTTTTGTTCCATTGAACATATAAGTTGGCTCCTATTTCGCTAAAATAATTAATGAAACCATTGTGATACATTGAATTAGCCACCTGATAAATTGAGTTAGGAATACAAAAGATTCAAGGTGTTGGACTTATTAAGTAAAAAGTTTTATAAAAGTCTATTTTAGAGAGCAACTTTTAAACTATTATTCTTATGTTAATTCTTAAGCCAAGAGTGTGTTATCTCTTATACTTTTCCCTTTAATAAAAAAAACTTGACTTAGACAAATAATGGTAGTAAAATATAATGGATAGCATCAAAGGTGGCATCTTTAATAACCTAAGTTGCAAACTATTTACTAAAGAGAATAAATTCTTAGACCACCTCTTCTTAATGTACAGTTACCTTTTAATGTTTTGTTTCAATTTCTTAAAATCCTATAACCAACATTGTAATGATAAACATAATAAACTGGACAAACTAGCTCAATTTCCCTTAAAAGGTGAACATACTATTTTAAAACTACCTTTAACTTGCATCATCAATGTGGTATGGAAAGAAATAAATCAAAGAACTTTCAAAAATGAGAAGCAAAACATTCAAGGATTCTCATGAAAACTTTTTTAATCCCTTTTCTTTAAGAATCCACTCCATATCAATTTCTATAACTAGTTTCATTTCTATCTCTCAATGTAACCTAGTTTTTCTCTGTTGTTCCTTATTTGTTGCAATTGACTTCTATTTTTAAGAAGTTTGTTACAGATGACTTTGGTTCACATTTGCATTGGTGCTTTTTAATACATTTCATTTTGTAAAAAGAAAAGAAAAAAAGTGTGTAACTAATGCTTATTTAATGTGATCTTTATCTAAATAGTTTCTTTCATTGACATTTTTATAGTTTTTAGTTCTTATTACTTATTTACTTGGTTGAATTTGTTGTAGCTTTATTTAACTTTTGAATATTTTGAATAATAATGGTAAGTATTAACTTAATGGTTAAACTATTGTTCCTTGGCATCATATTCATCATTATATTATTTAAAATTTTCCTACAGTAGTAAATGTAACCCATTTGACTTATATGAACAAGTTGAACCTTGTTAATCTCTTCTTCTATTTAGTAAAAGCTTTTTAGGATGCCAATTACTCACTTAAGTCTGATTTTAAAAAAAATGTGCAAATCATAAATTGCTGTCTTTTCTTAAAAAACATAAATATTCTTCTTCAAAAGACATTTTCTCAGTTACTATATTACAATATTACAATTATCAAAGTAGCTATTTCTTAATTACTAGTGACTGATGTCACCTGCAACTAAATATAAAAGAAACTAACTTCCTACAACACAAATTAATATAGTAGTGGAAAGTACGGATCGTTCCCACAAGGAATTCAAACATTAGTAGTTATGCAATAAAAAGGGGTTTTTAAATTATGAATTAAACATAATTTAAATGGAATACGAAATTGAAGAATAACTAATAGCAAAACAATGATAATCTAACAATCAATAGGAACAAATCTTAGTTTCCGATCTCCTTCATTATTGAACTTGCGTTGATCATCGACACTAAACATAACCAATTTTTTGATCATCGACACTAAAAATAACCAATTTATTAGTTAAGCATTCGTCATGGTAAATTTATTTACCTATTTTCTCTTATGTTTAGTTACCAAAACATGTATTTGAATTAACCCTTATTAATCAATAACTTGGATATGATCTCAGATTTAATTAATTAATGGCTTTACGAATCAAGAAAATTGACAAATTAGACAACATACATACGATGTATATTTAACCTATACAATTATCTCTCCTAGAATTATATCCCTAACATTGTAGGCAAAAATCCTAGTCGCTACTTTTGATTAAAAGAATTGAACGTCAATTTGTTTAATCTAGCAATTGATTGAATAAAATCACAAACTAGTTGCACACCTAGCTGTAAAATCAAACAATCAAATAATGACCTAGAAAATAGTTAATACTTGACTAATAAATCAATTGAAATAAAGAACAAAAGTCTCACAACATGATCTTAAAGTTAGACAAGGCACAAATTCCATCTTTGCAAATCAAAACAAGGAAGATTCAGCCCACATGACGATTATTCCCTGCTATTGTTTTTTCTTTTACGTCTTCATTTTTTAAACCCATCTTTGAGCATGATCAAAATGGGACGCAACAACTTTTTGTCGCTGTACTGATTTTCTGAACTGGTTCTTTTCCTTCAATACAATCTTAGGTGATAATTTATTTTAAAAAAAAGTCTCACAACATTAAGATTTCAATAACTAGGACTCCGTAAACCAAGAAATAAAAGTTTAGTTACCCAACATCACAAATTTTCCTAACTATTTGGGACTGTTGCTAGCGCTGGGAATGTTATTGACGTTGGGACTGTTCTGCTGCCAGCCCTCTTACAGCTACGATCTCTATTTTTCTCCTCTTTTTTGTTTTTTACGTCACTCCTCTTCTCCATTTGCTATCTGCCATGAGCCCCCTAGGCCCCTCTCTCTGATGCTTGATGTGTCGAATAAAGCTTAATTCCACCCTACTGTTCACGCCTTCTTTTTAACCCTTCTACCTTTCACAATGCATCTCTTTTTTAAGCCAGAAAACGCAGACGTTATTTGCGTCTTGGAGCTGTGCGTTGTTGTCTTGATGTGGGACGTGTTTGTATGTTGCGTTTCCTACTTGCTTCTATCATGCTGCTGCATTTCTTACTTAATTGCATCGTTTTGTGTTTCCTCGAAAGATGTTCCTAATGTGCACTGCATTTTGGTCTGGTTTGTTCACCACTTAATTTACTGCACGAGGCCATGTCTTGTTAGGTTCAATGCCTGGTTCAGCTCTTTTTTGTCCTAAACTATTAGCAATTCTTTCTATTTGGTTCCAAAATACACCTTAACATAAAACAAGAATAATTCCCATTAAGTATAACTTCAAACCTCAAGAACAAAGAAAATTAACACACAAAAAGATATAAAATAAAGATAGTAACAAACTCCCCAACACTTAACTTTTTTCTCACCCTCGAACAAAGTAAACACGACCATCAAATTCTATCAACTCGTTTTCAAAGAAACCAAGTGTATGCAATCATTCAAACTTTGGCCAATCGAATGTCAAGTTACTATACACATCATAATTAGTTTTCATTAGTGCACATAAACAAACTCAACTTATGAAACTATCATTCAAAGATAAGCATAAACTCACAATGGATTTTCCTTACGGAATTCACTCATTTCACTCAAGTGTTTATAGGTTGTGTTTCGCTCAAAACTTCCTATAGGAAATCACACTACCATAGGCTTGCAAATACAAAAATTCTCTTCTACAATGATTACAAGCTAAAATAGATCAAACGGGCTTTATTTGAGGTTGTGATGGGGCTAAGTTTAAGGTAAGTCAAAAGGATTTGAGGAGTTCTTCACAGGTAGTCATAAAGCACTAAATATACAAAGGGACAACAAAATGTATTTCTAAGAATTGCATGTAAATAACTAACTACTAAAAATTTATTTTCGCTACTATACTTGATCCTTTTCTTTTTTATTTTCTTTATTTTATTTTTGTATTTTTTTAATACTAAGGAAACAATAATCAATAACAGCAACTAAATACAATGTGATCTATGAGTAGAAGTATCAGTAAACTCGTCTAAAAAAAATATAGCCAAAAGTCCCAAAACTAACTAACTTAGTACTTTATTAAACTTGTGAATAGGTAAGGCTAATGGGGTTTGATGTTTTAGAAGGATGTGTTTTCTTTTAAGAAACAAACAAGGGTAAATGCTCAAAGGGGTTTGCAAGGGTAAATAAGATATGTGGGTCATTTAAGTGAAGGATTAAAAGAAAAAGGGCCTTAATCATTTTTATCTAGCATGCATGTAATAGATTCAAATCGGTTCAGAGCAAGTTCTGAAGGTAATCACCTTAGGGAGTATCACAAACACAAAGAAATGAAATGACTTTTGAATGAAGTCATATAGGCTCAATTCTTCACATAGGCTCAACTTATAATCCATTATGCTTCTATACATTACCTAATCACTTAAGCATCAATTTCTGAGTAAACTTAACTAACCAACTACTTTAATCAATCATCATGATTCGCCTTCTATTCAATTGACCTAATTCGAATTCAAACATGCAATTCAATCTCATTCCAATTATTAAGATAGAATTTCATGGTTTAACACACATCAAATGCGATTTAAAAGACATAAAAGAAAGGAAAAAATCAAATTCAAAATGAACAAAGAAACAGTAAATTCAAAACACACAATCACACAAACATTCAATGTTCCCCCTCACACTTAATCTACATTGTCCTTAATGTACTCGTATAAAGAAAAACACAAGAAATAAATAAAATAAAGGTTAAAGAAGCTTCTCTGTTAATGCATCAAGGTTTTTGTGGAAAAGGCGGTTGAAATTTCTACAGTTTGAAGAAAGTGAGTTGATTGTGCTCCAATCTGTCCAATCTGCGCTCCATGCGTTGTAGGAGTGCTGAAATAGTCGGGTTATGTCAGAAGGATGTGTGGTGGTAGGAGCTAATTATTATGAAGTTGTGTTCGTGGGGTAGTTTGTAGTTGCAGTTCTTCTTATTCGCAATAAGAGTAGTGGCAGCTCAAGAAAGAAGAAGAACAACGCCCAACAGAAGAAGAGACATTAGCGTGAATAGTGGGGTGAACCAAAAACCCCCACTTTTGTTGTCACTTTATTGAATAGTACTAGGGAGCTACAAAAGAGAGTTGCGCGAAGCTTTTTTTCTTTTTTTAAAAATTAAAAAAAATCAAAAAGAATAATTAGAAACTAAAATTTAAAAAATTTTATTTATTTTTTAAAAAATAAAACAAAAATAAAAAATAAAATAACTTAAATCAAAATAAAGCTTGAGGTGCCTCCCAAGATCGCTTCTTTAAAGTCATATTAGCTAGATGAAGAAAAAAGATTTATTGATTTACTCAGAGTAAACTGGGTCAGCCAATTCAACTTCTTCCGCAGTTTTAACTTGTAAATTCTCATAATATGGTTTCAATCGGTGTCCATTAACTTTAAACACTTTAAAAGTGTTTAAACTCTGAATTTCAATTGCACCATGTGAGAAAACATTAGTAACAACAGATGGACCTATCTAAAGAGATCATAATTTACTAGGCAATAGTAACAACAAATGGGCCTATCCAAAGAGATCATAATTTACTAGGAAAGAGCTTTAATTTAGAGTGATAAAGAAGGACCTTTGGACCTATGGAAAATTGTTTTCTAATTAAGATTTTATCATGAAAGGCCTTAATCTTTTCATTATAGATTTTATCACTCTCATAAGTGAAAACGATCTAGAAGGGGGGTTGAATAGATCTTTTAATCTTTTTCGCAAAGTGCTACAAAACAGATAATTAGA
>JAOSBO010001009.1:0-13887 GCA_027563915.1 Erythroxylum rotundifolium | reverse complement strand
CTAATATGACAATATCTAACTTCTATACTAATTGTGTTTTAGGTACTAAATCTAGCGACTTATTCACTGCATCCTCTTCAAATTTTGCTATAGCGAAAAAGTTATTGCAAGAGTGTTTGAAAAACCTACACTTGAGCGAACAACTATTACTGTTTCAATTGGTGCGTTTGATCATGTAAGAACCCTTCTGGGGAATCCAAACATCGGAGTCTCATTTACCTTTATCGACTCTCATATTACTTGGAATATAAATAAATAATTCTATCATTTTCAATTAGCGAGTCAATCAACTGAACTCAGCTTTAAAATTTATTTATTATTGTATCTGTAATAATTTGTCAAACAACATATCTACTACTTAGGGGTTAAGTTGTGTATTATTGAATGTGGACTGTTATTGTTATAGTTTTATAAGTGTGTGAATTGGGTAAATTTTAATTCAAATTTCATACTACTCCATATATCATATTATCATATTGATAAAATTATATAAAATTTTTATAACTAATTTTTGCAATGTTAATAAATACTAATGATTAATTAATGCTACTATTTAACACTTAAAAATATGTTGTGAGTTTTTTTTTTCTGAGTAGTACATTATAAACATTCGAAACAAATCTCCAATAAAATATATCTTAACTATGAAAGATTATAAAAATGTTAGTTTAATAATTTATGAAAATGTCATTCATTTGGTGACAATTTCTAAAAATCGTCACCAATTGTCTATATTCTACGACATTCACTAAATTTTTAACATTTCCTGATGATTTACATAAATTGTCACTGAATGTTTGACATTTAGTGTCTATGACAATAAATCGTCACTGAATGTACAACCTTTTGCGACTAAATAAGACTTTCATCACCAAATATTGACATTTTTTTGTGACGTTTCATAATATCATCACCAAATATATAACATTTACTGACGATTGACAAGATTTGTAGCAAAATGTTTTCCAAGTTATGGTGACATTTTCAAATCTCGTCACCAATGCATTATTTCGTGACGAATATAAGAAATCGTTAACTATTGTACATGATTTGCCGATGATTTTCTATTTACGTCGCTAAAGATTTTCGCTTTTGTGATGTTTTTTGGTTTCATCACTAGATTTTCGCTTATGTGACGCTTTTTGGTTTCATCACTAAATGGTAAGTTTTAGTGACGAATTATTTTAAACATTGCAACATGTTTTCTTTTGGCAACAAATTTGGTTTTGTCCCCATAAGTGGTATTACCTGTTGGCTGAATTATTTTATATAAAAAATACACGATGTAGTTATAACTAGCACTAATGAGTATGGGTTGATCTTATAAGGACTAAAATTATTTGTACTAATTGTCTTTTTATTATCTAATATAACAAATTGTGGCAATAGAAATTGATGTGATTTAAAATTAAATAATATAATAAAATAAATCAACCAAATTGATTAAATAGAGTTAATATTAAACTAAAAAATAAGCAATGAAGATAGTGGTACTTGGATTTCAAATCTTCCTAAGACTTTCATGCAATTACAATTCCACACATCAATTTAAACTAAAGTTGAATGGATTATGGAAATTTATTAATTATGGTCATATCTTTCTTAAGATTATTAACAACTAATCGTAGGTTGATTAATTGTAATATCTTTTTAATTAAAACCCCTAGAATTGCATTAATCGATTTATGAATTTCTCTATTAGATTTAACTCTAATTGGGAAGATTTATGTTATCCTCTCTCTAGGTTTGCAAGTCCTTTAGATTATGTTAAATCCATTTCATAAAAAATATTTCTCAATCTCAATTGCATCAAATAACATGTTGACAATATTAATTCAAGAATAATAAAGAACACATAATTATATCTCAATAAAACTAAAGAACAAATTAAATTAAAAGAAAATCAATATAAGGTTTATGCCAAGGTTTATATTATCTACGTACCTTGAAGGATTTAGTTCCTAATTATACCAAACATATTATCAAAACTAAAGAGAAAACATAAATTAAAGGAAACATGATGAAATCCACTTTTGATTGAAAGAAATTCACTCTAAATAAGTCTCGTTGCTTGCTCTTTATTCTCTTTGTCGTTTTATGTCTTCTAATTATGTATCTTAAGCTTCTCTTTAGTTTCTTTTTTAATTTTGCATTTTATAGGTTGAAATTTACGTTTTTGGAACAAGGTTGTGTATTTTAAAATCACAAGATCTACAAACATAGGCTTAAAATGTGAACATAAGAAAGTAGATGAGTGTTTTCATCTCTAACAAAGGTGTATTCATAACCATGTAACTTTGTGAAATTAGTGCTCATCTGTAATAGGTGTGTTCCTGACAGTGTAGCTCTTTAAAATTTTAAGACAACTTTTCTTGTGTGAAATATGGCCATGTCAAAGTATATAAGTACTTGGTGTGTTGAATAACTTCATCAACAAATCCAAATCACCCTAAAGTTATCCAAATTCATTCTTTTTTCTCTAATAAGGTGAATTTATATCCTAAAAAATTATAACAAATTAAGTAGCGTAAATAATAAAAATACTAAAATAAACAAGTGAAAGGCACTAAATATAAACCTAGAAATATAAACAATTAAACACTTATCAATCTCCCCTACATTTAAACATTTGCTTTTCTTTAATTAAATCAATTTCATTACTCTCAACTTAATAAATCAAATATGAAAAAGTATTAAACACATCAAAGATATCCATCAATACTTGTCATTATCCATTCAATTATAAAGTTCACTGACTTTTTATGCACTTAGTTACTTGTATCTAAATTATAATCAATATAGTTCACTCCACAATCTTAAATTGCCAACTTAATCACCACCATTCCACTTAATGCATAAAAGGAACATACATGAGAAAAAAATAAAGCTAAAACTTTTAAGCATTTACTTGTCCTTTAAAAAAACAAAGCATTATATTTAAATAGCATATAAGCATTTATAAGCTTGTTTGAAAAGTCAGACTTTTGATATGAGAATAAATACCTTGTCATGAATACCTAGGTTACTTAACTATGCCACAGTCTCAAATGACTACTAGTACCAATCTTTAACTTTGACCGTTTTAATAGTAAAACGCTAGTAGAGTGAAATTATTTATGCTCATTTATTCACATATTAATATTTTTATGTGTAGGGTAATGAAAATGATTGAAAAGAATTCAAATGTAGCTTAATATACAAATTATACATACAGTATCATAATGTAAATCAGGAATCTATTCTCAAAATTAATTAATAAACTTGAAATAAATTTAATCATTAAAACTCATAAGTATTTGCCTAAATAAATCAAATTATAATTATAACTAAACTCATAATAGATGATCTTTATCAATATCCCTTTTTTAAAAAGTTCCTGAATTAGTTGTTAGTAAGTTATTAATAATAAAATTAACAAGCTGGATTGCTAATTCCCTCCCCTAAACTTAAGTTGCAGATTATTTTCAATGTACAAAACAAGCAAGAATAATGAAAATTTGATAAATAATGGGAGAAGCTAAGGATAATAGATACTCCGTTAATAGTAAAAGATTTCTAGCCTTCTCCAATGTCATTATCTAGTTTTAATGAAATATTATTGCTTTAATAGCCTATGGAACTCCATCAAATGTCAATGCACAAAATTAGAAACATAAGACAAAACCTATGAGAACCACTAAACTATTAATGAAAATCTTATAAGATGCATAATTAAAACAAGAACACCTAATTTTTTTATTGTATCTTATCCGATGCTTTTTTGTAAGTCTTTTAGTTGAACTTCTGAATAAGCCCTTCTTTAACCTAAATTTATAATCAAAGGCTTTCTTCTACACATGTTCCCAAGTAAGGTCTCATTAGACTGCAAACCAATATGTTATTATATAATAAGGATATATGGTACAAAATTAAGAAAATCAACTTTTTGATGCTTTTTTTAGTGACAAATTATCAA
This sequence comes from Erythroxylum rotundifolium, assembly GCA_027563915.1. Classification (NCBI taxonomy): domain Eukaryota; kingdom Viridiplantae; phylum Streptophyta; class Magnoliopsida; order Malpighiales; family Erythroxylaceae; genus Erythroxylum; species Erythroxylum rotundifolium. Next base: position 9,932 of record JAOSBO010001009.1, on the reverse strand, counting down.
TATAAAAAGAATCATAACCCTTTGTACATCTTTGATTGACTCTCATAGTTTATTTTCTAGGATGTAGGAACCCTCCATACTTAAACTGATTGTGGATAATTTCTTTATGGCCTTCTTATTTAACTACTCCTCTTTATCTTCATCTTTCTCCTTTTCCTTCTCTTGTTGAACAATAGCTTTTTTTTTCTTTTCTAACCTCTAGATCCTTTCCACTCCTCAATTTTATTACATTCACTTATTCCTTCAAATTTGACATAATGTACCTAGATAAAACACTTGGCTTTTCTTTGCAAAGAAGCTCAATGAGCTGCCTAGTCAGAAGTCATATATTATAGGAAGAGGCGAATAACTCTTTAGTTTCATTGATGATAACCTCAATTATAGTAATATCTTTTATAAAGTGCTCATCAAGACATTGATCCTCCTATTACTACTATTATTGCATAAATCCAAGTGAAACTTGATCATTCCATATAAGGTTAGGATAGGTGCTCCACCCTAAATTGCAAGTATTATAAGGGATGTTTTGAGGCCAGTTCCCTATGAAAATTGGATTCTTCCATATATATTCTAATGTTTAGAATTCGTGATTAGGGTGACCACTATAAAAATGTAACAACACGTCACAAACACAAGTTGAGCTTCCAAATACATATTACCATGCCTCTCATTCTAAGCTTCTAATACTACCATAAGTGACGAGAAAATATAATCTTGAGAGAATATTATCCTCTCCATCATTTCATTATGTTTGGTAGCTATAATAATAAATACCTAAATCCTAAAATTAAGTCATAAACATAAGATTAAAAAAGCGAGCTATTAAAAAATAAATAAACATACAAAATAAATGCGAAAGAAAAATAGTAGCTATAGTAATAAAAATTAAGTATTCCTAATATACTAGTCCGCATAAATGGTGCCAAAAACTTGATTGATTTATTTTTCACCACAAAGGTATGGTGTCAGTGTACCAATCACTAATAAGTATAAGTTGATCCTACAAGGATTAGAATTACTAATGCTGATTTTATTTCTATTATATAGTGTAAAAAAATATAAAGATGGAAACTAATCATATTCAAAGTTAGAAAAATAAATTGAAATAAATCAATACAATTGATTAAATATAATAATGATTAAACTTAGAAACAATTAGTGAAGATAATGGTACTCGGATTTTGAATCCCCCAAAGACTTCTCATACAATTAAGACTTTACACATCAATTTAATCAAAAGTTCATTGAACTATGGAAATTTCTTAACTATGCTAATATCAATCTCAAAATTATTAACAGTTAATCCTAGGTTGATTAATTGAAATCTTTTTCTATTTAAAACTCTTATAATTGTATTAATTGATTTATAAATTTCAATATTAGGTTTGACCTTAATATGAAAGACTTATATCGATCTATCTCTAGTTTTTATGCCATTCCTTTCATTTATGGTAGATCCATTCATACATACGATTTTTTAATCTCAGTTGTATGGAATCAAACATGAATTAATATAATAAAAATATTAATTCAATAATAGTAAAGAACATATAATTAAATCTTAATAAAACTAAATAATAAGTTAAATTAATATAAAATCAACATAAGATCCATCTTATCTAGGTACCGTAAAGGATTTAGTTCCTAATCATATCAAACATAATATCAAAACTAAAGAGAAAACAAAGAAGTAAAAGGAAATATGATGAAATCCCTTTCAATGTTTATGAAACTCACTTTAGATTGATGAAAATTCACTTAAATAAGTCTACTTGCTTGGTCATCATTCTGGTTGCCATTCAAAGTCTTCCATAATTACATCTCCTGTACTCCTCTTCACTTTACCTTATAATTTTTTCTTTTATAGTTTGAAAATTAGGTTTTTGAGTGCTATAAGGGAAAGCATATAGAAATATTTGTAGCTATGTTATTTAGAAATCATAAGATCTGTTGAGCAAGTTTTATAATAAAACTCTCAATATTAGTAAGTATCCGAACTGTATCTTGTAGTATAAGAGGTTATCATCTCCACAAGGACTATGCGATAGCTGACAATTTGAACCTAACTTTGTCTAAGATATTCAGAATTTGATTTGAATTAAATTTAAATAAAAATTAAAACATAATAAAAGAAGCAAATAATCAAATAGCAGTGAATTAAGTCGCTAATTAAAATTAGGGCTTGATCAAGACTGAATATTCAAAAACCATTCTTTTCTTATTTTGATTCCTTTAATCTTGTTGATTCAATTTTATACTTAATCCTAGATTACTTAATGTTTGGTTACTCTCTCTTAAGATCTAACCAATTAAAGTTAATTGAAATCAAAATTCACATATTTGTAATCTCTCAATTCACAAAACTATTCTTAAATTATTCATAGCCATGATCTCTCTTCAATTAATCATTATTTTTTTAAAAAATTAAATAAATTTTATAAAGATTATATAAAAGAGACACACAAGTACAATAGCCACTCCTACGTGCAGGAAAAACCAAAAGCAACTAAGGCAAAGCCAAGACGACACCGTGGAAACATCATGAAACAAAAACAACAGCATTCACTAGGCGGAGGTGTGATTCGTTAACTATTGTTGATAACGACGTGTGGTAAAGAAAACTTCTCTCAAACAGAGTATCATGAAGCTTCCGAATTAGGGCAACAGATAGATTCTTCATCTTCAAGAGGCATTCTTGTCTCCTCCAAGGAATTCGTTAGATGGTGAGGGTCTCGTGGAGGTCTGGTGGTTTCGATGTTGGATCAACCAGTTAGGTATTTTAATTTCTTCATTGCTGCTTTAACTGTACTGTGTGTCTTCTCCTTCTCTTTCATACCCGTGAGTAGCTTTCGAACATAGCTTCTAGTTAAACATTCAATGAACCTAGGATGGTTGTGTTGCATGTTTGATTGAGTTTATGAAGTAGAATAAGTTCTCTAATTTCATAGAGGATTGGTTCTGCCAAACCATCTAAGGTTCTTTGCTTCCATAATCCAAATAAACAGAGTCCTACGGATAGAACTTGGATCTGTTTATTTAGGTCTGGACAAATTGTACGGTTTATGAATTTTTGGATCACATTTGTGATAGTGTTCGCCGGATTTAGCCATAGGCATCTGTTAGCTATAGATTCCCATACATAACTACTATAAAAGCATGTGAAGAAGAGATGATATCTTGTTTCCACATGGATCTTGCACAATGGACATGTTATGTCCATTTGCAGCTAGTGAATTCTATCAGAAGTATTCAACCAATCCCACTATTTAGGATTGCTACTGTATGAAAGAATTCCAGGTGCCCTTTATGATCATTGAGTTGAATTTAAGTTTGAGTGAGTTAGTTTAAGGACTACTTAGATTGTGTTAGTGATGTATGAGATGTCCCAAACTAGTCCAGTTATCATACCAAACATAAGTCAAGTTGTCGTTCCCAATTTTACAAGAGATCCCTTGTTAGACTTTGTCCCTTAATTTCAGTATCTGGTTGACAAAATTAGAGTATGAGACTGATTTCTTAATACTCTGTAGGCTTCTTTCCTTGATAAAATAAGAGTGTAACGATTTTACCCAAAGAGAGTTTTTATCCATAAGGATCCACCATAGTCTTTTCAAAATTAGGGCTTGATTTGTGGTTTTGCTAGGAGTTATGTTTAAACCCTCCTTCATCCTTAGGAAATCAAATATAAGCTCATTTCACTTTAGCTGAACCTTTGACACCATTTGGGTGGTTCCATAAGAAGTTCTTGGGGATTCTTTCAATGGTTTTGACGACACCTTGAGAGAGAAAGATGTGAGAGCTCCAATGAACATAAACGGAGTTTATCACCGATTTGATGAGTTGAACCTTCCCTGTATATGACAAAGACTTGTTAATCCTCCAACTGACTCCTCTCTATATTTTCTCCAGTAGTGGGATGCAATTTGCATATGAGAGTCTTTAGTAGAAATTGGTAATCCAAGATAGAAAAGAGGTGTCTCTTTAAAAACATTCCAGTTGATTGAGAGATAGAGGGCCCAAAGTAGTAGTTTTGTTGGATAAGAGGAAATGGCTCTTTGTTGGGTTAAATTTTAGTCTAGAGAAGTTTCTGAATGTAATAAGTTTTTCCATATAAATTTGTATGGAGTCCATCGAGGCCCTGCAAAATAAAAGTAGATCATCTGTAAACCAGAGGTTAGTCAAAAATGATCATCTTGCATTTAGCATGGTATCTAAATTTTGGGTTGTTGAGTCTCCATAAAGCATGAAAAGGTAGAAGGATAAGGGGTCCCCTTGCTTAGGTCCTCTTGCTGCCTTAAATAGTATGGTAGGAGTACCATTGATTAAATAGAAAAGGAGAAGGTTGAGATACACTCTTTAATCCACTTTATAAAGATCATTGGAAATATGTGAGCCATCAGCAAAGTCCATAGGAAATCCCAACTCACACTATCAAAAGCTTTGTGGAAATCAATCTTAATTATGCAATTTGGAGAGTAATTTGATCTAGAGTAGCCTTTTAGGAGCATTTATACAATTAGAATGTTGTCTCCTTTATGTCTGTCTTGCATAAAAATGCCTTGGTTGTCATTGACTAGCAAAGCTAGGTTTTTTCAGTCTTGAGGCAAGTATCTTGGATATGACCTTGTAGATGAAATTAGTAAATGCAATAGGTTTGAATTCTCCAAAATGAGTAGGATTGAAGAAGATCCCCCTAGAAAAGAATTATGTGATTACCTCGATAACAAATGGACTTGTCTCACTCCAAGACTTATGGACGAAGTACCCATTTAGGCCATCAGGGCTAGGAGCTTTGGAGCCATCTATGACAAAAACTACAGCTTCTATTTCTAAATTTTCTACTGGTTTTATGAGGAGTTCCGCATCTCTAATGTGATTTGTATAAGGGATAAGGATCTAAGTTCATGTAACGTAGCATTTGAAGAGTTAAGAGTTCTTAGTGGGTCTTTAAAGTACCTTACTACCTCCTCGTAAATTTCTTGTTATGTTTGAAGATTAGCACCTCTTTGGAAATTATAGAATGGTTTTTGTTGTTGTTTTTCTTTGCAAGAATGGAGTTGAAAAAGAATCTAGTGCATTTGTCACCATCTTTTAACCAATGTACTCTAACTCTTTTTTACAAGAAAGAGTTGTGATTGTGTGTAGCCTTCAAGAATTGTGATGACAAATTCTTCTCTCTATCAAATAGAGTCAGATCAGTAGGATGAGCAGGAAGCCTTACTTGGATATCTGGATTTTCAACTTTGCAGGAGTTTATTGAGAAATTTGTAGGCCTTTATAGAGAATTTAGGATCTTCATTTGCAGTTTTATAACTTTCAATTTGTGGACACAACAAAACTAATTAGTCCCTTGACAAATATGTACTGCACCTCTACAAACCTTAGAACATGCATTAACAAGTTATTGAATTGGAAATGATAGCGCTTGCTTACTTTTTGGAATAGGTTGTCCATTATAAGGGGGTATGATTTGATAAGAGGGATCTTTGAATGTAGTAAGGCTTTCTAGGAAGGTCCTCAGCCAAATATTGTTTACCCAACTCTATGCAATTTTTTCCTGATGTGCCAAGTAGAATTTTTTTTATTAAACAAGGTAAAAGTATGACCGTTATACTTAAGACCTGTCACCCCTAACTCCTCTACCATATCTTTCAAATAAGCTGAATAATTCTTTAAATAACGGTTTCCTTATGCCTCTGAAGGGTATAATATGGAATTAAAATCTCCACATATTAACTAAGGAATAGAAACAATGTTGTTGAATGATGTCAAGTTGTTTTATAAGTCTTTTCTTTGGAATTAGAAGTTGCTTACATAGATGAAAGAAATATTTATCTGTATGTGGTTCTATAAGAAGGATATTTTCAAATACATGGCTTATTCATTTAGGTCTAATAAATCCACCTTTAGTTCATCCTCCCTGTAGCATATTATAATTCTGCCTAAAGCATGATGTTGGTAATTGGTAATCATGTTCTAATAGGATCCAATAATGTCCAGTTTTGATAAATTTTTTAGTCTGACCTTGGTTTCTAGTAATTCGAATATGAGAGGCTTCTCCCTCAAAACAAAATCCCTTAGAGCTAGTTGTTTACTGGGACAATTTATTCCACATACATTCCACACAGTTATAGACATAGGTTAAAAGGTTTGGCTTGTGTTGCCATTCCCTTTATCCCTCTTTGACCTCCTTTTCTCCACGGTATGGAATTTAGTATTTGCTATAATTCTTTAAGAGCAGTAGAAACTTTAGGAGTTGCTATGGTATCAAATTGGATAGGATTAATGTTACTCAGGTCAGAATCGCCTTCGTCACTTTTTGCAGTCACTGAAGTTGTGGTTGGGAAGATCTGATCACTATTTAATTAAGTTTGAATGCTATATGTTGTATTCGGTGCTTGTGAATCTTACTGCTCTTCATTGCTTGTTAAACTGTGTTCCTTGTCTTTTTGTATGTGAGCTAGTTGAGAAGTTTGCATTGTCTCTTTTTTTTTTTGTCTTTCCTCATTTTCAGGTGATATAACATCAGCATCCTTTTGTAGCATGGTGGCTTTGGTTGACAATAAGAGGCAGTTTTCTAGAGTTTCTACTTCAAGTAACTCTATAAGTTTTTGTAGCTTCCTGTTTTAATCAACTTTCCTGTGGCTTTCCAGATTTGGTTAGGGTTAGTGGAAGGTAGTTTCCATTGGTACAAATTTTATTGTATTTTCCTATAACTTGTCTTCCTCTCCTAACCTCATAATTGAAATTTCTTTAGGGAGTTCCTGGGAAATGTTCACACTTATGCAAATCTAATTCGCTTCTTCTTAGTTGTATGTTCATCCATGCACAACGGCCTTCCAATGTAGCTGGGTAAGCTCCAATCCCTTGGTTTGTCCAATATTCAAATGGGATAATGTGGAAGTTAATCCAAAGTGGGATACTCTGAACTTTACAAGTTTCAAGGTTTAAGTGTGGCTGCCAAGTTTGTAGGAAAATTGCGTGGCTTTCGATGTGCTAAGGTCCTTCATAATTTTCTGTGTATCTGTAGTGGAGCTGAAGGTGAAGAGGATCAAGTTCTCTTCAGAGAGAAGAACATTTTCAAGCCTCTCGACTTCCTTAATTTGTTTGCCCACTGGGAGACTAGAGGGAAATGTGGGAAATGTGGCCTTTTTCCAAAGAAGAAACCGACAATAGTTGATTCCCAAGCCCAAGATCCCTCTTTGAGGACTTTAATGTTGGGGCAAACCACCAGCCTTCCATCCATAACCTTAGGAGGTGAATAAGACGATGTTAAGGGGGATTCTTCCCCTACAACTTGCTTCCAACGTCTGGGAACATTCTCTGGAGATGTAGTTAATGGAATTATGAATGAAGGTTTGGGAGGTTAGAATTGAAAAGTCTAACGTGGAGGGTACTGAAGAGTTGGAAATTGTGAATATGTTTCATAAAAGAGGTTTGGTTCAACTTTAGGTAGAAAAGTGTCAGAAAAAAATTTGCTTAACAAGGAAAGAATGCAAGGCGGGAAAAGTACATTTAGTGGAAAGTCAATTATGACCTTGGGCGGATGGTTTGGTGGTGTTAGAGAGTCACCTTTTTGTGAAGATTTATAGAAGCAATGAAGATCAAGAATAATAATAATATAATAATATGTATTTCCAAGGACGAGGTAGCAGTGTTATGTTAGAGAACAAAGATGAAGAAGGTCAATGGCAGAAGGAACTAGAAGGAGCATGGCTAGTTTATAACGAGAAGTAATCATTAATTTGATAATTGTAGGTCTATTAAATTTCCAACTCTCATAATACAACAAAAAAAAATCATTACTTTGACTCACTCTCTTGATTTGTTGATAAGTTTGTACATGAAAATTTATCAAAAATGTAATTATGTATTGAAATCAACAATGAATAAAAGCCATAAAATAAATCAAAAAAATTCTTAATATGAGTTTGGAACTCCATATGCATGTTTAACATCCAATAAATCAGATTACACATCAAGGATAACGAAAGAAACTAAAAGAAAAATAGAGAAAACTATTTAATGTCTTTATCTAAAATGTTGGAATTTTCTATTGTTCTTCTTCATCTCCACTTTTAATTCACTTTGATGCAATTACTTTTTTTTCATGTTCTTAAATAGTGCATTGGGATTCTAAGGTTTCCCTATTTTGTTTGATTTTAAAAATAGCCCTGAAATTTCAAAACATGAAAAAAAAAAACTCGCTCCTATAAAGGCCTATGTGAGGATCGTGACCTTGGAGTCATGAATGTGCTCTTTCTATTTAGCCTCTTTCACAGTCGTGCTCAATTATGAATGATTATGACACCTTTAAACTCCCTCCATCTTCTTCATTCTCAATTTCCTGATTTTAACGCTATAAACATATCAAACAACTCTTGAAACATAAAATTAAGACCCAATTCATAAAAACTTAGAACATATACAAAGATTAACATGAACACAATTCTAAGCCTATACATAAGACAATCATCTAGAAAAATATAATGTAATCTACACCTATCAACATCCTCATACTTAAATCTTTGCTTTTCTTTAAGTTAAACTAAAAAATAAAAACAAACAAAGCATATAAATATATAATCACAATCATGGAATAATACAATAATGGTACAACGACATCAAATCTTATAAAATTAACTTAACCTCAAACATCAATCACTTAAAAACTGTCAATATACTAACTTATTCATTTCAAGTTTAAGTGCTTTGATTTGAATATGCATACCAATCAAAATATAAACACCTTATTCATACACCTATAGCACTTGTAAGGATGCATTTATTGTTATTAATCAACCAAAAAGCCAAACTATCACTAAGTAACCTTTTATAAAAAAATTTATCACTAAGTAACCTTTTATAAAAAATTTTACTATTTTAAAAGACTGGTAGGTTTATTTATTGTAACACCTTTCTTTTAGATTTCCTTTAACGATAACCTAGTTTTTGAAGTAAAGGCAAACACCTTGTTATGAATGTCCCCCAGTTATTCAACTGGGTCACATTTTTTATTTAGCTTGGTTAGGGTGTCACTCTACCCTTTTAACACAAAGATAAATATTTTGTCACGAATGTCTCCTATTACTAAGCTATATCATATCTCTTAACTAGCTACCAGCCCTATTCTTTAACCAATTTTTTTAAAAAAGGCTAACGAAATATTTTTCATTTAATTTTTTTAGCATACCTTTTTTCTTCTTAGTCAATCCCTCTCTGTACTAATAATGCTAACCAATTCAACTGACTATAATTATAAATGTATACAATAAAATTCATAAAATGAAAGAATACGTGTTATATCCTAATTAACATACATGTAATTCACAAGGCAATATGACCTTTCAATTTACAAAATAATTCCATTCAATTCTCTCCATTGACATATTCACTCAAAGCACACACTACAAGAAAATAGACGTTTAGCGACAGAAATTACCGACGGAATAACCAAATATTCCGTCGGTATTAAGGTTACCGACGGAATATAACGACAACGCGAAAACGTCAGTGATACGGCCGTAGCTAAATTTACTGACGGAAATTCAGTGTGTGTCGCTAAATTTAGCGACGGACAAAGATGTACCGTCGCTAACGTTTACCGACAGCGCAAACCAATTCCGTCTGTAACTTAGTGACCGAAAAAACGTCCGTCTGCAAAATTACCGACAGAAATAAATGTACCGTCGGTATATACGATAATAATATACCAACGAATATTTCATTTCCGTCGGTATAAACGATAGCAATATATCGACGGAAATGAACTTGTCCGTCGGTAATGGTTATTATTAAATTTTTTTAATTTATATTTTCATTTTATTTAATTATATTCAATTACATTTAATTTGCTAATGATCGTAACATATAAATTATATTTAGTTCATTAAATAATTGATAATAAATATTTAATTCGGTTAAATTACAAA
>JAOSBO010001001.1:0-13887 GCA_027563915.1 Erythroxylum rotundifolium | reverse complement strand
TGTTTCATTATAATTCTTCATATGATCGGAATGGATTTTTACAGAGTATCAATCCAGGGTTCGCATGTTGGAATAATTAATTGAAATATGTATCAAGGAAAATTCACTCAAATAAGGAGTTTATAGTGATATTATCACTTCTAGATGTTTTATGGAGTTCGGTGATTAAACTGGCACCAGTAGTTTGATGGACTAGCTACCCATCAAGTCTTAACAAAAAGATGAGAGATCTTGTTTATTAATCACCATATAGAGTAAAACGGGAGATCTAGAAGAAAAAATCAACATACAGACAAAACGGTAATTTTACCCTTTATTATGTAGGTGACTATAATATGGTTCATATTATAGTTTGCAATTGGACATCTTATTTGAAACACGTGTTCTCATAATATTTAATAATTCAAGAGTTAAACTAATTGTTTTTATTGGAATGACATTTAGTTAATAAGCTGGAATTAATTCTAATGACATTAAATTAATTCCAGGCTTATTAGAACTTGAATTATATAATTTCAATTAGATTCCCCATTTGGCTTCTAGGAAGGTTATCAAACAAAATAAGAAATACAAATAGAGATTTTAAAGCCTATGATTGAATGTTTGGGTTACTTGAATTAGAAGCCCAAATGAACATTTAGAAATGGGCTAGATCTTAGTTTAATTTGTTTAATTAGATTAATTAAATTAAATCAAAGTTATCAAAGATAAAAGGAGGTGGATTTTGGTTTTAATGGGTTAAATGTGCAGCTGCACATTTAGCATTGGTTTGCTACATTTAAGATGGTTTTTAACATGTTTTATCATCATTAAACGGAGTTGTAACGTAATCATTAAATGGTTTAATGGTTGTCTTTTAATGATAACATGTAACCATTTAGCATTCATTAGATTAAAAAAGAAAGGGGTGCATTTGATAAAAGGTGCATTTGATGGACCCTCTTCCATCTTCCATCACAAAACCTAAAATGAGATGTATCATTTTAGGTTATGGTCTTTTCATATAGCCATCTTAAAACAAATGAGGAGAGTTTCATTTATTGGCTTCTTTATGATTGATTAAGGAAGGATGTGATGCATTCGATGCACTTCACTTCTTTTTTTGAGGCTTAACCAAAAATTGAGAGAAAGAATACAAGGGGTTTTTGAATTTTTATCTCTCTCTCCTATCTTGCATGAGATAGTTGAAATTTGCATGAGAGGTGTCTCATCTTTAGCTTCCTTTTCTAAGGCAAAATCTCTTCAAATTTTCTTCTTCTTTCCCACTAGTGGATCTTGTTAACAAAGTTATCCAAGGAAAACAAATGGTTGATCAGATTGGTCAAGGATATAATAACGAGAAGAGGATCATCACCTTGGAAAGGATAGATTGCTGAGGTTAAGATAGCACAACGAGGAGTTAAAGCTGTAGCAAAAGAGTCGGTATATTTCTACCATCTTGTTCTTATGTTAAATATTTCCCTTATACCATATCATGTATGACTTTACATGTTGATTTGGTTATATTGCTTCTGCTGAAATTTGATTTCTAAAAACAAAGTTTTGAAATCTATTAATTTAGCCAAATCTTGTATTTTTAAGTTTTTGATCCAACATTTTGCTGTTTAGTTAATAGTCCTAACAAAAAGTTCAGGGTTTGCTGGGGCAGTTGCTATGATATCAAAACAAGATCTTGTAAAAGATGACTATAAACCTGGAAATGTTTGTAGCAAAGCTTCCATTTGTTCCAGAAGTGAAAAAGAAATTCTTGGTCATTTATTTGATGGCAAGCAAAAGGCAGGCATGGTTGTTTCTTCTGCACTATTATCCAATCGCAATTCTGTTGCACTATCAAGAAAAGGTTTCACCTCATCTACAAGAACTTTTAATGCTCATGCTGGTTAATAGAGGGCTGATGTTGGAGCTCCCAAAATGGTCATTAAAGATGATTCAGTTGAAGTTACAGATGCTCATAAATCCTCTTCACAACTTCCTCTTTTTCCTAGTCATGACATTGCTTCAAAGTCAGTTGACAAGTCATCAAAGCGGGTAAGTCCAGCTGAAGAAACTGATACATTAACTAAACGGTAGAAAGCTAATACATAATCAAGGGATATATAGGTTGATGCTCAGTTTTCTGACAGCGAAAGGTCCACAGATGCTCAAACCACTGATCTTGATTAGACTGGAATTGATGAACAAAGTGCTTATAGGATCACAGATAAACCTATTGACAGGACTAAAGATAAGGGAAATGAAAGATATGACAAGGAATATAGAGATCGGTTAGACCACCCTGATAATGTCCGCACGGATGGTATTATAATAGAAAAATCAAGAGACAGGTCAATGGAAAGATATGTAAGAGATTGTTCTGTTGAGAGAAGGTAAGAGAGAGCTACTAAAAGGAGCTTTGAGAGGCTAACTGAAAAAGGAAAAGATGATAGAAACAAAGATGATAGAAACAAGTTGAGTTAACCCTAATTAACGGGTCTAGATGGTCCTAGGGTGAATTACTCTCTCTCGAGTCATAATTCTAAATCCTAATTGATAATCCCTAATTCAAATTATGGAATTGCCATCTTTCTATTCACAACTGACCCAAAACCTAAACTAGTTCTAAAATTATCTACTAACCTATCGAGAATCTATGCTCGATCACTCGTTACATGACTCTACCAACTTGATCCAATTCTTTACCTATCAATTCACCTAACTCTAATTAGCCCAAATTGATGATTTTTACCCTGCTCACCCTCTCAGTTTGTTGTCAAATTATTAAGAACATAATTGAAATCACAATAAAATTAATAAAAACATAGTCAATTAAATTTCATTAATCTCAAGAGTCAAAATCTGAAGTTGAGTATAAACATCAACTTAATATTCAACACAATGATTCTCAACACCTATTTCAATTCTATACATGAATAAAACTTAAATAAATGAAAAAGACTATCAGGAACGGAATCTTGAAGCGGCAACAGTGAGAAACTACCTGTTCCAGGAAGTACGTCGCGTCTAGCTCGTCTCCGTGTCTCTCTTCCTTTATCTCCTTCGTAGATCTCTTGATCTCTTTTTAGCTTTCTCTCAAAATTGGCTGAATCACTCTCCCTTGCATGACTCTCTAGGCTCTCCAAAGACTGCTGCCTTTTGTCTTATAATGTACTATTTATTCTGTGGAAACGGTCTAAAAAATCTTATGAAACTTGAGTTTTCGCATCAGACCGGTGTAGGGCATGATCATGGCCCTGCCTGCCATGATCGTGGCCAACGCTTTAACCTATCTTTCAAGATCATGACCTGATGTGCATGGTTGTGGCATAATTGGATGCTCTCTGCCACGATCGTGCTCCAAGTGCATGATCGTGGCCTGGTTACTGCTGGCTCATCCTTCTCTGTCACGATTGTGGCCCAATGTGTATGATCATGGGCTATGTCTTTTAGCCCGAAACTCTTCCCATCTTCTCTGTTCTTCACCATTTACCCTAAAACACTAACACATGCATCAAGGTACCTAAAAAGTATAACAATTAAGCTCAAAGATTCAAACTAACCTATAAAATCACTTAAACACACAAAATAACATAATTAAACTGTAAATGCACACTCAACACTCAAATTCATAATAAATATATGAGAAATTAAACCCGAAAACATCATGCAATTCACAACTATCAACATTGCCACACTTAAACATTTGCTTGCCCTCAAGCAAATGAAATAACAAACACACAATAAACATAAAGCACACAATGCAATAATAAGGCAATGGCTTTAATATCATGAAATAAATTTAAGTTTGAATGCAATCTGAAAATTTATATCTAATCATTAACAAGAAAAATCTATGTCTAAGATTTTGAAATAAATATACAACTTAATTGAGATCTAAGTGTTAACTTATTTACCCTTTTCAATTTTGCACGCACATTAATAATTTTTCGGTCTCCCAGACTCCATAACTATTCCTAAATATATTTCCATGAAAATTCAAGCTTATTAAAAGTTCGGTAGGTTTTTATTTAAAACACACATACATTGTTTTAATTAAACTAGGACTTAGTATTTTACTCAGAGGCAAACATTAGTGATGAATATCGATCCAGTTACTCGACTAAGTCATTTATTAACAACGTGGTTAAAATGTCATTATAGAATTTTTTACGCGTAGACACACATTTGTGATGTTTGTCGAGCTAGTTACTTAACTACATTATGTTTTCAACTGCCTACTAGCTCTATTCATAACTCGAAGGTTAGTGAAATAGTGATTTATTTAACCAACATTTTTTTCAAATTGTTGCCTACCTTATTGCTTTTAGCTATTCCTTTTCATGAAACATACTAGTTAAGCTACTTAAGTTAAAATACCTTAAATTATGAATGAATGTGATAATCCAGAGGGTGCTAAATTTACACTAAGTTCTAATTAGGCTATATATTTATCCAAATGCCTCCTAATGCACTAATTTTACTAGCTAATGATTATTTATAACCTAATAGACTATGTCCAAAATTAAATAAATTTCAATCAATCTAAGCCATTGACACATTCACACACTTCACACAATGTAATCCTAATAACTATCATAAGGTATGCAAAATCAAATTCCAAAAACAAACACACAGAATCCATCCCCACACTTAAACAACACATTGTTCTCAATGTGAGAAGGAAACATACACAAGCACATAAAACAAAAGAAAGGACAAAATTAAAGTAACAAGGAACAAATAAAAGTGAGAATGAAAATAAAAAAATAAAATAGAAATAAACAAAAACAACCTAGAACTGAAGGCTAGTTTGAAAAATAAAATTGGGTTAGGTATGAATCCTAAGGAGATGGAGGTAGTGATGGTGTTTCCCTAAGATTCTGCATGAATCCCTATCTTTTTATTGAAATTAAAACTAACTATCACTAACATTTTCAAACAAAATCTAAATATTTTGCTAGTTTATGGTCCTTAGCTTAACCTTTCGTCCAGGAAGGCATTTTTAATTAGTCGGAGACAAGGAAATCGATTCCTTATATTTAGGAAGTGCTCATCCAAAATACAGATTGCATTGATGGCCATTGACCTTAAAAGTTTCCTTGTTAGCATTTTCCAATTTGAGCACTCCATGATCAAAATCTTGAATGACTGTAAAAGGTCCACTACATCTAAACTTCAACTTCCTTGGAAATAGCCTCAATCGGGAATTATATATCAGAATAGTGCCTCCTACTGTGAATTCCTTTTGCTTGAGATGAGCATCGTGCCATTTCTTAACCTTTTCCTTTTAGAGTTTGGTGTATTCGTAAGCATTAAAATGAAATTCTTCAAGTTTGTCTAGTTGGATAAATCATTTTTTGTTGGCTTGCTTCCAATCAAAGTTTAATGCTTTGATCACTCAGTACGCTCAATGTTCTAGTTTGATTGGCATATTGCATACTTTCCCGTAAACAATTCTGTAAGGATTTGTTCTAATGGGTGTTTTAAACATTGTCCTATAGGTCCATAAGGCATCATCTAGCTTTGCTGCCCAATCCTTTCAGGGGTTGTTCGCTATCTTTTCCAAAATTTGATTTAGCTCTTAGTTAACAACTTCCATTTGACCACCAGTCTGCAGATGGTAAGGTATAGCAATTCGGTGATGTACTCCGTATCATTTGAAGAGGGCATCAAAAGTTTTGTTTGTGCTCCTCCATCAATTATTATTATACATGGCACCCCACACTACAAGAAAATCATATATTAGCGGTGAAAATTTACTGACGGAAAGAAAACCGTAGATAATTACTAACAGAAAAACACTATCCATTAGTAAAGGTGTCGTGAAAGTTTTCATTTTGTGGCAGACAGGATTTTTGTTGCTAAAGGTGGAGGGAAGTATTTCACTCAAAATTTTTGATGAAATATAGCAATAACCAAAACATTTCCATTGGTAAAAGTTGCAGGAATGCTTCCTGCAATTAAATAGCGTCGGAAATTTGCCGACAAAAATTGTTCCGTTAGTGAAATATGCTTTGTTTAATAATCAGCGTTGGTTGTTTACTGACGGAATAAAATCCATTGTTAATGAGTAATCTCATTTACTGATGTACAACTTAATCCATTGCAAACTAAGGAAACAAGTTTGAATACCGACGAAAAATATGTTCCATTGATAATTCACAAGTTGTTCATAAATAAAATGACGTTTATCATCTTAACTCGACCCCCTCCCCCTCTGCTATATTTTCTTCTATCCTCCCTCCCTCAGCTACCACCATCAGTTTTAGGCGATTTTGGTTGCTTCCACCATTGGTTTCTACTTGTTTGTTGGCCCATCGTGTGTCATTTTTAGGTAAGCTCTCTATTGTGCATCATTGTCTCAAAAAATCGAAGCTTTTATATGGATATGTATAAGTAAGTCGTGGGTGTTGGGTGGTTGGTTTTTGTGTGATGATTGTTAATGGTGTATGCCTTTTTTGTGTCATTGTTGGTTTAATTGTTGTTTATATGTAATGTTGTTGGAAAATAATGGATAAATGCATTTGTTTTGTGATTAGTTAGAGATAATATATATTGCCTATGAGTTGTTCGATTAAATGTTCCTTAGATATGAGATCTACCAAAAAAAGAGAATCTCATGTAAGGTTTGAAGTATACATTTCTTAAAAGAGGTATGAATTATCTTCCCTTAATTTAACTATAAAAATGTTCATTAAAAATGTGATAAAATACATTGGATATAACATTCAAGTATGCTAAAAATATGACATCCAAAAATGTTACAATTTAAAAGTAATAACATGATAATTCATAGAGTATTTGGAGAAGTTAAACTACTATAAACTCACATTAATAAGCAAAAAGAATGTGTAGTTTAGTATCGAATCAGGTATTACAAAATATTAAACCATAAGAGTACCTCATTTTAAAAGGATTTTGAATCACATTAGGTAGTGAAACATACCCAATTTGTGTATCTTGATTCCAAGCAAAGTTAATTGCCAGTTAGAAGGAGAGAAGGAGTAGCATAGTATCTAACACAAAGTTGATTGTTTACTGGGTTCTTAAATTAAACAAAGGATAACATAATAATTCGCTAAAAGATTAATAACAAGAAAGTTACTATACATGAATATTTTTTGTCAAGGCTTTTTCTAAAAGATTTAAGGTTGAGTTGCTCAAGGAAAAGAGGGAAAAATTTCAAGTATTAGGGAACTTGGGTTTGACATTAAAAAAAAGGAAAAAATCACTTTAAATGCTAAGCTAGAATGAAAGTGGGAAATTTTTTTGAAGTGGGAAAAGTGAAAGATAAATAAATCAAAGAACCCATGAAAGGGAAGTAAGGTAAGATAAAGAAAAGGAAAAGAAGGAATGAAAAAGGGGTAGGCTAAACGAAAGTGGAAGGTTGGACTGAAAAAGTGTGGCAGATGAAAGGGAAAAATGGGGGATAAGAAGCTAACAAGAGGCTAAAGGCTCCAAAAGAGGGGGAAGTAAAAAGAAGAAGATCCAAAGTATAGCATATAGGTTATGAAGAGGTAATAGAGAGAAGAAAGGAATTCTCTCTCTAACCATTTCCTAAGGGAGGGGTGCAACGCCTCCACCACACTTAAGTTGGACATTGTCCTCGATGAAAGTAGTAAGGGAGAATAATGGAAATTAAGAAACAAGGGAAAGAAATAAAATTGAATAACTAATACTTCCCTAACATAAATAGAGGAAGTATTTAGCTATTAGCATAAATAAATCGACACTAAAACCAACAACAATAGCTCATAAAAATGTTTCTCATTTCCTAAATTAAATTAAATCAATCCATACAAAATAACCATTAGGGTTTCCTTATCTAAACATGAAAAAGGTATTTAGCAAGAAAACATGTTCAAAAAAATAAAATATAATGAAAAAGATAGAGAAATAATAATGGAATTAAATCTAGAAGAACACTCTAAATATAATGAAACAATTTAATCCACTAAGACGATGTATCAATCTTAATTATCTAATGAAAATAACTTAAAATTGATCAGTGAAGGGAATCTTTTGATGACTAACCTTAGTTTGTAAAGAAAAGGGAAATTTCTTTGAAGTTTTTTTCTTTAAAATAAACTAAATTCTCATTGAAGTTATAGCATATGCCTTAAATATGTTTTAATCAACCTAGGAAATGATTATGGCTCAAACTATAGACCGGACCATGTTCCTTTATGAATAGTGTATTTCTTTATATTTTTACTTGGATTTGCCTTTAGTTTTTGAATAATCTCATCTCCATATCTAATTTTTCATAATTATTTAAAGAGAGATAACAAAAACTAAGTAAAAGAAGATAGTATGAAATAAAAATAACCAAAATATTCAATAAAATATGTGCATAATTCATGCATATTAGCTTTCTTGCTCAATATTATATATAATCAATCTAGTAAATGCTTCAACACAGATTAAGAAAGGTAAAGGATAAAAGATCCCCCCATCTCAAGCCTTCAGATTTACTAAAGGCAAAATTTGGTTCCTCATTTATTAAGATACTATAACATGTGGATTAAGTTCTAATTAGATTATGAATTATAGAAGGAAACCAAATGTTGTTAGAGTTTCAAACAAGAACCTCCAAGTAATGGATTCGTTTGCTTTATGGAAATCAATATTTCTGGAACAACTATAAAGAGATTCCATGCTTGAATAATTCTTAAAGAGTTATCGAGCTAATAAAATATTATCACTTATGTTCCTTTATATGAAAGCAACTTAGCTAAGATTGATTATATGCTTTAAGATTGGTTTCAGCCTTATTGCTAGCATTTTTTATATGAATTTGTAGGCGAAATTGTAAGAAGATATAGGTTTAGAGTCATGCAGTGAACTTGAGATGGAAAACTTAGGAATGAGGCGTACAAAATTTTTAGTCAACTCTCTATGAATTTTTTAATTTGAAAAGAATTCTAGAATAGCTTTTAAAACCATATTTTTTAATTAGATTCAAAGAATTTTAGGGAAAATCCCTATGAGAAATATTGTTATTTATAGAGAGTTGTGAGTCTTTTAATGCAATGACAATATATTTGTGGCAAGAATATCCCTTTTGGAAACATTGTTATTTATATCCCACAAGTATTGCAAGCAATTGATTAAAGCAAAGGAAAATGATCTTTATAAGTAGAGACACTAAGTTTCTCATAATAAATACAAACTCTCTAACTAGCTATATACTCCTAGTGGAGATTAACTTATTGTTTTCTTTAGCATTACATTCTTTCCATTAACTTATTGTTTTTCTTAAGCATTACACTAATTCAACCTTTTTTTAGGTATAACCTGCATTGGAATCACACATGACCAATAAAAAATAAGATAAAATTATCTCAACCTCTAAACACTTGAGAAAATCAACCTTTATAACTTCTTTCATATTAAGATTATGCTTCCTTTGTTTTTAAATAATTTTCTTCCTTCAAAATCATATGTATTGAAAATAAGGGTTGATGCCTCTTAGGGTAGATATAATATATTCCATAGCCATTTTTCATATCTCAACATTTGGCAATTTATCAAGATTAACATTGAACAATAAAGTATTCGTAATAATGTCCAAAATTCATTCTCCCCTAAATAGATTAATATAAATATGTGGGTAATGTTTTCAGTATTGGAAAAGAGGGTTGCAAGCTTTAAAGAGGCAAAAGTGTTTTACCTTTGCCTACATCTTCAAAGATTTTACATTTTAAATTCTATAGATTATACTTCTTTGCTATGATGATTGATTATACCTACATCTTAAAGACAAGTTTCTAGATGTTGTCTTACAATTTCATATTCAAAGAGCTCTCTAATTAGTATATCATGGTAATCAATTATACAAACATGGTTAGAAAAAAATAGGATATTTACTTACATCATTTAGGTTAAATTCATATACTTCTTTTTTCACATCCATGACAACCTACCATATTCATGGTAATTATTGATAATTTAATGGCTAAGAAAGAAAGTCATAGAATAGAAAGGAAGTTATAGAATGATGGAAATTTCTATATCCTCTGCCATCTCTAAGATAAAAAATTTAGTAAGGATAAAAATTCTTAATCTTAATTAGCCCATCTTTTAGCACACCTAAAGTATTATTAACAAAATGATTAGCTAGTTATAGGGATACAACAGCAAGTTTCAACTTTTGAAGTTAAATTTTCTTGATAATTGACTAAGGCATTAAGGATGCACTAGCACTTATGTCATTCTAAAATTTAGAAAATTCAGTTTTACTAATAGTTTAAGGAAAAAAGAAACCCCTTAGATCTCTAAAATTTGTTGGTAAATTATTTTGGAAAAAAGAAACCCCAAAAATTCTCCAATTATTTTCCTAGCTTGTTTTGGTTAAGCCTCTGATGAAAAGGAATAAGAGCCATATAAGGTTTGATTGGTGATGACTCTTCTTCTTGAATGCCTTTTCCTCTACCATTGTTTACTTCATATTAAACTTCTTCTTTAACATCGTTTTAATTTCTCAATCTTATATTAAATATTTGATATTCTTTTTTGCAGGTCCTAAATTTCAAAAGAATTGATAAAACAAATCAAAATCTAAGCGATTTTTTTATTATAAAAAATCACTTAATATTTATGATATTAATAAAAATTCAGCGATTTTATGTGACGTATCCTCCTTGTCACAAGCACAAGTTTTTTTTATAAATTACCACAAATCTAAGTTATTAACTTATAGAAATTAAGATTCGCCCTTCAATATCACGGAGAATCTCTTTTTATTAAAAATAAAATTAAAAAAAAGGAATCCAGGGGCTATTTCCGTTTGAATTAAAAGAAAAAAATTGAAACAATTCTGTAATGAATCAATGGATTGTAGTCTAAATTTTTCCATCCATCCAAGTTAGTCGTCCAACTAATTTGTACCATATGTATTACCTTAATAATATGACTATGATACCATTGGATTTATGTGAATGCAAAGGAGGCCTTCATTTTGTGATGATGTTTAGAATATTCTTCTAATCATTGATGAGTTTCTATGTTTCTCTTTAATATTCTTAGTATTTACTGTATGTCAAATTAGTTTGAGATGTTATAGTTTGATCAGTTTGCATTAATCAACTTCGATTTGATTAATGCAAACTTATTAACATAAGGAATTAATACATTTTATATACAAGACAATTTCTTTCCATAATACACCCCTAAGACATTGTATAAGTTGGAAACCCATGATGTAGCTCCCGTGAGGCTTATCGGTAAAAAATTCCATGAGCCTAGGAGTCACAGTAAGAACTTGTTTTCTCATTTCACAGGTGTAAATAATACCACATACCATAGCTTTGAAATCAATTGTACGTGATTAATTCAATTGGTTAATACTTAGGGGATTTTGTGTATAGTTTAGATGTTCTGTAAATTTTGGAGAACATGAACAATATTAACTAGGGAATGACTGTTTTAAGTAACAGTTTTGCAGAAATGAGTCAGGTTGATAGATCTTAGATGTATAAATGATTATCACGTGATGGTTTCATTAATTCTGAGTTTGTTGAGGGAGTTGAAGCTTTTATTCATTATGCATATTATGTATATTCTCAACCTACATATATGGATGGGCCTAAGATCAGATGTCTATGTAAAAATTGTAAGCACATTCGTTTCCTTCCTATTGATGAAGTAAATGGACATTAATTGAGAAAAGGGTTTGCCCCAAATTATTTTGAGTGCACGCGACATGGGGAATCATTGACTAGTGGCACCTCAAGGGCTAATGAAGCACAATCGTTAGTAAGCTTAAATGAGATTGAAGGGGGGATTAGATTTTGAACAAATAATATGGATGCAAATGAAAATTGTTACATGCAAATGGTTTATGATACAAATGGTTATACCTTTCAGGAAAATATAGAAAATCTTGAAGAAGAACTCAACCCATAATCCAAATAGTTTTTTGACTTACTAAACTCAACTAACTAAGAACTATGGCCAAATTGTGAGAAAATGACTTAATTGTCATCAATTGTTCATATCTTGAACATAAAATTTAAAGGCATATTTTTTATCATAGTTTTGATAAAATTCCTGGATGGTATAATGAATCATTACCTCCTAATCACACAATGGTTGATAGTTTTTACAATATGAAGAAACTTATTAGGGGTCTTGGTTTGCCTATTGGAAAGATAGATTATTGCAAATTGGGATGTATACTGTATTGGGGTGATGATGTGGAATTACAAGAGTGCAAATTTTGTGGACAATCTTGGTTTAAGCTTGGAAAGCATTTTATGAAAGGAAAGTTAGTACTGTGGAAATGGATGTATTATTTCCTGCTAACTTCGAGACTATAAAGACTATATGCTTCTGATGTTACTGTGTCTCACATGAGATGGCATAATGAACACCAACAGGAAGATGGAATAATGATTCATCCATCAGATGCATTGGTATGGAAACATTTCAATGACACCCATTATGAGTTTACAGCTGAAAGTTGAAATGTTAGGTTGGGATTGTCGACGGATGGATTCCAACCTTTTTGTCAAGCCAGCCAGCAATATTCATCATGGAATAATTACTCCTTATAATTTGCTCTATGGATGTGTATGAAAGAGGTAAATATGTTTTTGATATAATTATCCTTGAATCTGACAAAAGAAGGTAGCGACTTTATATGATGTTTGTAGCATATTCTCATTGGTGCACTGAGATTACTTGTCATAACTTTGAAAAAATGAAGCTTAATTTTAATTTAAGGTTGAAATATGGCACCAAAGAGAAGACAAGATATTTCTTGAACAAGGTTTAGATCACGATTCAGAGGTACTTATTGTACAAGTGAAGCATCTCATGCTGTAGCAGCTGGTACTGAATCTCCCCCTCCCCCTCCCGCTACTACACTTGGTGATGAGGTACCTTCCGTAAATGTTGCTACACCATCCAAGACCCCTACATCATTTACCCCCTATATCGACAGAGGTATCAGGGGTAAACAATGATGATGAAGGAAGCGGCCATCTCCCTAGAGCAGAGGGACCTGATGGAAGAACTTACATTACAATTGTCACTAATATGTAAGTGAAAATACATTGAACACTATATGTTTATAATTAAGTTATAAGTTTCAATTTTCAAAACGGTATAAAATTTTTCAATCTTATATTAGGTTCATTCCATCTAGACTGTGTTCAAGAAACATGACATGAAAATTTAAGGGGAAGATTGATATTGAGGGCTTTGTATGGAAGAATATCTCTCAAGTGACAAGGGATTTGTACTATCACGAGTTTGGGGTACAACAAAATTATTATTTTCTTTTCTAATTAATAGTTTTGTACATTTATTAGATTAATATCATTACATCATAAGTATTAAATGAATGTTTTTCCTTTTGTTTCAGAAAGAATTTTTTTGGGATTTTCAATTTGACACGATCGTCTATAGAGTATGGAAAAGACAAGCTTGTACACGTTATCGCTAATTTATTGGTGCGATATTAGGTCAGGTTTACGGTCACTTTACATTTCTAAAGAAATATGGAGTCGTTGGTAGCAGTATTGGATATCACCTGAGGCAATGTCCCTTTCAGAGCATAATTCGGCCAACAGACGTGGAGGACCAGGGGGAGAGAGTCTTCCCCCACATACGGGAGGATCTATTACCCATCAAGAGTATGCAGAGAGACTTGCAAATATCTACACTTTAAATTTATATTGTCATTTCTTTATGTTGCTGTATTTCTATCTAATTTTATATGTGAATTTTAAAATGAAAATGTGTGATTCTTGTTGAGAATGATAATTTTATAAATTTCTGGTGCCATCTATGGCAGTAGTTTTTAGTTTTGTTCTTTGTTCAACAGGGGTAGATTTCATAAAAATAGAGGAAACTCTGCTGAAATTTTTATAAATTCTAATTCACTTATAACATTTTATTCTTATG
>JAOSBO010000978.1:0-13888 GCA_027563915.1 Erythroxylum rotundifolium | reverse complement strand
ATTAGATAAATTAAAACTTCTTTTAATTTATCTTTAATTCTCCAATTAAATAATTCATAATCATAAATCATGATTGACGTTTAGCAACATATCATGATTACCCAAATATTAGGAATGTCAAAGTGATTAACTTAACTAATCCATACATGGTTATAATGTATAATTTAATCCTTTCATCATTCAATATTCTAATTGAACAAAGTATAGATACATTGTTTACTCTTATCATCCAATTATGTTCATTCTTGCTAATTACTAATTGACTTATAATTGAAATTTTAAAACACCTTTTCAAATGTCGATTCGCTATGGTCAAAAAATTCCATAAATCATTACTAGTTAAGAATAGTAGAATATTCTCTCTAATTACTTTAGAGTGACGAATCCTATATTGACCTATTCAACTATTTACATATGGCTCATACTATATTCAATTACTACTGATTGAATTATCTTAGGACAATTCACAAGTAGCATCAAAACAAAGTAATTTTCACACTAGATACCTTGGTAATCTCAAGTTTGAGGATCAATTATACAATCATCATTATGAGATAATCCATAGACACATAAGTAACATTCAATCTAGAATTCTCATAATCAGGTTAGTTCAGTGACTTATTCTCTAATAATCACTCACACATTAATGTATGAGATCAATTACTTTCTTCATAAAAGGAACATAATGTATACTAGTTTTACTGTTTCAGCAATATCTCGTCTTGATGAAACTACAACTAGGAACATTTAGGAATGATATATAAGTGTCAATTGAATCTATAATTATGATCTCATCATAATTTCAATTACACAGTAATTATTCCGAGGATTTTACCTTTAGTATATATTAAAACATAAAATATTAACTAAATTAATACATAAAGATAAATAAAGTCTTTTCATTAATTCAAAATAATGTCATACATTAATTTGCATCCAATTGATTGGTTGTAAGGGCATAAACTAACAAGATAATGCACGTTGTTGGGGTCCAAGAAATCACAGAAAATGTGGCCAATGCAAAGAGGATTCACATAGTTGATTTCCATATCAGAAGTGGAGGGAAATAGGCATCTCTGATGCATGCTTTAGTATCACTAGATGGAATCACTATTGAACTTCTCAACTTAAGTGTAGTTGCAACTGATTCTTCAAAGGAGTTGGTCGAGAATACGTATGAGAGGCAAATGAATTTTGCTGAGTCCATAAATATACCATTCTTTTTAAACTAATTATAGTAGCGGACATGCTCGATCTCAAAGTTGATATGTTTGAGCTCGTTGGCGATGAAACCATTGCTATACACTCTGAATATATATTAAGGAGCCTGATTCCTTAGGCCAATCATTTGAATTCTACGTTGAAGGTGGTGAGGAAACTGAAACCATGTGTTATGGTGGTTGTAGAAATTAATGGGAAGAATAACTCATTTTCTTTCATGAATCGTTTCATTGAAGCTCTTTTCTTCATCAGTGCATGGTTTGACTGCTTGGAGACTTGCATGGAAAGAGACTATGCATACAAGATGTTGTCCAAATCAATTTTTGGTTATGGAATTGCAAATATGGTGGCGGCTGAAGGAGAGGAAAGGAAGATTCAACATGTAACAATCAATGTTTGGAGGGCATTTCTTGCTCTTTTGGGATGGTGGACACAAAAATGAGCACTTCATCTATGTACCAAGCAAGCTTGGTGCTTGAGAAATTTCTTTGTGGGAATTCATTTACATTTGATAACAAAAAAAAAATAACTTACTCGTTGGTTAGAAAGGTACCCCACTACTTTTAGTTTTTATTTGGAAGTCATGATCAAGTGGAACTGCTATATGAGTGCCTTATAATGGCTCCAATTCCTTATCCACTAATGGCCCAAAGTTATGCTAATGCAACAGATCATGTTTAAAAACTATGGTCTTATTTAGTAAATGACTTATCAACTATTTTTTGGCATATTAAAAGGTTCTAGTTGTTTCGCTATGTCAAAACGTTGATAATTATATTTGGTAATTAACTTATTAGGTTAGTAGATTGAACTCAATCTGCTGATTTTGAAAACGCTACTATGAGGAGTATTTTCCTCCAGCGGCTGAAAAATTAAGGACTAAAAGACTATTATATCCAAAAGTTATTACAAATTACTCAAAGAGATAGAGATATAGATAAAGATACATATTTTACTAAATATATACGAATTTTAAAATGATAGTCATTAAATTAAAACTTTAAAATATTTAATATTAAATTAAAAATTTTTAAAAACTGAATACTTTTAAATTTGTTAACTTTAATTATATTACATTAATTATTTTTGTATAGATCTGATATTTAGGTCCCTTTTTATATAAATATTTAATTATCACTTATGTATTGTGTTCAATTCAATTCAATTTAATCTAAAATTAATCAGTAAAATTTAAATTAATTATTTTTTAAGTTTAAATTTTAAGAGATTAAGATAAACTGTTTTTAAAATCATTTATTTTAATTTAATTTATTAAATATAATTTCAATTTTTAAATTTGAAAACTTAAAATTAAAATAACAAAAAATTTAGATTTCCTTAAATTAGAAATTAAATCGATATCATTTTTACAAACCCAATTTCATATTAAGCTCATTGGTGTTGTATTTGAGGAAAAGCTCCTGGTGTGATCGAACCAAACCCATTTTCAAGCTTATTTTTAGTGGCATCTTAGTGATCTCTCAAGTTCTTCAGTTGGCCCCTGCCAATCCAAGAGGATCTTGAGCAGTTTTTAATCGAACTCCTTGATTATTGAGAAGTTGTATTGAGAGGGCTTTTGATGTTCTTAAGGCTTGGTGGAAGATATTGGAGAAAATGATGTTATTGACTTCTTTTGTTCTTTCTAAAATCTTATGAGAATATTCAAAGAAATACTAAGATATAAATAGTTAATACTTATGTCCTTATAAATTCTTTTTTTTAAAGTCATACCCTTATAAGTCATTTTATACGTAAACAATTAATACTAACAACTAATTTTATCAAACATCTTTAAACAAACCCCTGATGTTATCTATTGGTCAAATAAGCTATGTTAATCGACAATTAGCTAACCGCTGATAGAATCAGCTAATAGTTAATATAATCCACTGATTGCCAAACAAGGCCTATATATGCTTTTGCCAATTACTCTACTCATTTGCTCCAGCTCACTTTATTCTTATTGTTGATTCTCCCATCAGGCTAAAATGAAAATACTTCTACAACCTGTTCAATTGTATGGTGATGGTGCATGTTGTGATTTTTTTCAACTCCAAACAAAACAAACAATTTATGGAAGCAAAAATCAGTTGATCATAAACCAAGAAGGCTTTAAGTTGAGCCCCAACATTGAAAGTTGGAAAATAAGGTTCCAAGTTGATCAATTATTCCAACAGCTCCTCTTTTCTGATACATCAGTGAAGCTAATGCCTACTCCAGACCAAAATTCCAATTGGAACTCACAGATCAAGCCTTGTTTCAGGATAGAGCATTCCACCTATCTTGGACCTTTTTTTCTAATTTAAGAACTTAAACTAGTAAAATTGGCTATCATCTTCTATTCTTCTCTTTGGACATGATAGAGTTGTTAGTTTATCCCTTATAATTAATTAGTTGGTTGTAGTTTAATGTCATAATTATTTAAAGATATCATTCATTATATAAAAGTTTAAATGTATATACTGAGAGTGTTTCAATTAAGTAAATATGATTTTTTTCTTCAATTGCAGTGAATGTTAGCCATGTTTTGGGAAGGCAGATGGATGTTTTTATTAGTGAACTAAATATAGATTTAAAGCTTATTAAGTCAAGTTTTAAGTAGTGCAAGTTTCAAGTTCATTGGAGGTTTTCAAAGAAAGTGATAGCTATTTTATTAAATGTTGTTCAACTGAAAAAGTTTATTGTTTCTTTTGATTAGTAGTTAATATTTAGCCTATGAAAATACTTATAATTAGATAGTATGTAATGGAGATACAATTTGAAAGGTAGGAATAAAATTTTTTAGTTATCCCTTTCTTTTCTTCTTCCTCTAGAAGTTCCAACAAAGTGGTATCAGAGCCTTGTTCAAATAACAACAAAACAAATATTACCTTCTATTACGCACAACTCACCAAAACAAACTATGATTGATGGGCACGATGTATGAAGGCTACAATTGGTTCTCATAGCCTATGGGACCTTATTGAGAAGGAATATGATGATTTCAAAGACAAGGATAATGCAACCATGGGTATACTAGAAGCTTGGCAGTGAATAAAGAAGAGAGATCAAAGTGCACTCTCAATTATTCATCAAGGGATAGATGATGACATGTTCTTGAAGATATCCAATATGACAAAAGCCAAGGATGTTTGGGAAAATTTCAAGACTTATACAGTTTGTTGGATCCCGTTTCCGGAGCCCGACGATCTCATCTATTTCTGGAGATCTAAACATTTTACACAACCACTTGGACTAATAACTAACCCCTTTTTAGCCCATCTCCTTTCAAGCTCAATTATGTCAATGACTAGCATTGGTGAGTCCATAATTTGCATATATACATGCTTCGAGTCAGTTAGCATAACTTCCTAACTCCTTCATCTGTGTCCTGCTTATCGTCTGTGTTTAACTTTCTATCGTCTGTCCTTCATCTATCATCTATCTTTCGTCTATCGTCTGTCTTTCATCTATCGTCTGTCCTTCGTCTATCATCTGTCTTTCGTTGCGCAGAGCACAGAAAAATCCTTACGTCTATCTTTCTTGCGTTTGTGTTCTGAAGTGTCATCTATGTCTGACGTGTCGTATGTGTTCCTTGCATCTATGTTTATCACGTCTATCTTTTATTTTGTGTCTGTAGATGACATCATCACAGACGATTCCCTTCATCTGTGTTGTTCCTTTGTGT
Source organism: Erythroxylum rotundifolium (assembly GCA_027563915.1). Taxonomy (NCBI): domain Eukaryota; kingdom Viridiplantae; phylum Streptophyta; class Magnoliopsida; order Malpighiales; family Erythroxylaceae; genus Erythroxylum; species Erythroxylum rotundifolium. The sequence continues at coordinate 9,000 of JAOSBO010000978.1, read as the reverse complement.
CTAAGGATGACATCATCACAGACGATGCTCTACCTCTATATTTCCTTTGAATTTAGAACACGATCTCTCCAATTCTAATATGCTACTCTGAGACTAACAACCTTTGGCAATTCCACAATTAAGATTATGCACGTATACAATTCATTTTCCCAAATCTTTAAATTAACAACAAAATAATACATAGAAAGGAATTCAATTTCATTGTCCCATATTTAACACAGTGAGAGTTTGTTACATGCCAATATACATATTAACTTTAAACAAAAATACATAAGATGCTCAATATTGATATGTTGAATAAGCTATTCAAATCACTAACTTAGTACAATTGTCTTATATCTATTCTGGAGTCTCAATGCCTTGCTAGGATCACTGCTCTTCTCGATTTGCACCTGAGGAGGGAAAATTAGGGGTTGAGCTACACAGCTCAGTGGCTAAAATACTTATAGCCATTGGCAATGAGCCACACAATCAATATATATATATATATATATATATTCATAATTCAATTCACAATACATCATCATATAGATCATGTTGAATGAAATTTAACAGCAAAGCACAACTTAACATTGCAAATGCAAATGCATAAACAATTGGCTTGAGGGTTTCGTGAATAAAACAGAGAAACCAATGGTTTACTCTGTGAACAAAACGAGTCCATTTTCGGATCTCGTGGGCCACAAGTGGGCAGCTGGGAGAAGGCTTTACGTCGACGTGCACGTGACTAACGAAACGGTTCCACTCTCGCCCAAACAAAAGCATATATTCATTCCCATACATTTTCATATTCTCGTGCTTAATTTAGTCAATCACAATTTGCACTCTCGTGCTTCTTTCATTTTATCATTTTTCTTATATTTTATGCTTTTTCTTCTTTTCCTTCAATTTCATTTGTTATAACCTTTTTCAAGGTATAACATGATCACAAAGCATCATGCAATTTCAAATATGCATAATTATTTCAATTTCAAACATTGCAATTTCATGTAAAACACATACACACACATAGGTAAGAATTTGCCCAATTACACAACAATTATAAATATTTTACCCACCTAAGACGCTTGACAAATCCAAGTTCATTGTTGTCTTTCTTCTTCACTTTGGATCGGACTTGCTTGGTCTCCTACAACAAACAAGTTCTCATTTAATAGGAAATTCAAGTTGAGAACCCATAGAACCAAAACATGAAATTGACCTTAGAATACTTAAACCCATATATTTCTCAAGCTCTTTGAACCAAAAACTCTTCAAAACTCCAAGAGATTTAAAATTGACTTACCTTGAATCTTCACCAACTAGTGAGATTCTTGGCTATAAAGGAAGCTCTTTCCTTCCTCTCTCTTTTCCCTTCTGGAGTAACCACAAATTCTCTTTTTAAGACTAAGAAAATTCGTGACCTAATTTAAAGCTTTCTTCTTTTAACCCCACCGAACCCCTCTTCTTCTTTCTCTCTCTTTCATTCACATTTTAGCCTTCTTATTTGTAAGACAATCTTTTCCTCTCCCCATTCTACCCTTAATGGGTGAGAAAAGTCTATCTTACCCCTCCTTTAATGCCTTAGTGCTTCTATCCTTAAGTAATCTTCCAAAAATACCCTTATGCATCTTACAACTTCAACACTTTAATTCCCTCAATCCATGGATTAATTCCTCCTAAACTTGACATAATAACTAACTCCAATTAAAATGATTTATCTAACAATACCACAAAATTTATTTAAATCACGCTCACTAAAATAAAATAATTTGGGGCCTAACACAGTTGAAGTTGATAGGGTAAGTTGATTTCTACTAAGGAGATTAAGTCCATCATATAATATTTTACTTGAATATTAATGGCAGTAAATTAAATGAAGCAGCTTGGTGAAAAGATGGAAGGTGTACGATTTATAGAGAAGATTTTGCAATCTCTTCATGTGAAGTTCAATCGTTTGGTAGTGGTGATTAAAGAATCAAATGATATAGAGTCCATAACCATCGACAAGTTAATTGGATAGTTGTTAGCTAATGAAAAAAGAATGAAAAGACCTAATAAGAACTGATGGAGCAAGTTTTGCAAACAAAGATTTCCTTTAATTATAAGGGGAATGATAGAGGAGGAAGAGGTCGAGTTTGTGGTAAAGGTTGAGGTTATGGTAGTGGTTAAGAAAAAAGTGAGCAAAATTCAATTCATGAAGGTAACTCAAAGAGGTAGTGGATAAGGAAGAAATAATACTTGGAGAAAGGATAAAAGTCAAGTAAAATGTTATGCATATGGGAAGAATGGTCAATATTCTTGGAATGTCAAACTAAGATGTGATGAGGAGATAGAATTTATTGAGTATAAGGAAGTGAAAGGCAATATTGTTTTCTTTTCTTAAAAATAAGGCCCCACATAAAAAGACATCACGTGGTATCTCGACAACAGTGCAAGCAACCATATGATAGGAGAGAAGCAACTTTGTGGAGTTAGATAATGTTAACTCAAGGTTTACGATTAACAAATTTGATGATAACTGTATAATATTTTAAAATTCAAATTGGATTTATTTTCTTGTGTAATTAACGGTCTTATTCTCAAAATCAAATAAAATCATAAGAAATATGCTTTCTTTCCTGAAAGAACCTTCATTATGAACTTACTTTATTAGAAATGGTTTATCCAAAAGGATCCTACTAATTATAAAGGATGTATATTAGCTTCATGAATATTGGAAAATTTTTGGCAAAGATAACATCGAAGTTATTCATATTTAAATCCATCTAGTTAACCAAAGATACAAGTAAAGCAATGACTAGTTGAAGAAGTTGACTATTTAAGATAAAGCTAATGCAACTGTGAACAACAACTAAACAATAGAAAAGCTTATAAAACTATATTGTCAAAACTCATCAAAAGCATATACATTCTTAAATTGATACCTTTGTAAAAATTCTCTTGTGCATTAAAAAGTGAAATTATATTGAGGGAGAATACTGAAGCTCATATCGAGCAAACCTCATTTTTATTTGAGGGCTTCTAAAGGCTAATGAAATACTATTAGTATGGAAGGTTGAAGAACCTTGAAAACTTTTAACTTGTGAGCTTAGAGAGGCTCATCAAATTACTACTTGATTTTATGATGAAACACTTGAGTTGAATACATGGGGATGGGATGTAGGCTTAGGTCATAAGTCAAAACTGTATAAATCGACTAAGTCTTTCTTCTCTCTCTCTCCTTATCTTTCATATTTCCACATTATATTGTGTGTTTGCTCGTTTCAGCAAGAGGCTCCTTCACTTTTATAATAGGCCCCTTCTGTTTTCAACTTGCTGACTGTTCCTTTAAATTTTAACAAGCGTCTTCTCTTTTTAGATTATTTTAACATGATTCATCATTCAATAGGCTCCTTTCATTTAAATAGGGTCCTATCCCACAAAAGGCTTCTATTGCCTAATAGCATATGTCGTTTAGAAAGCTTCATCATCTGGTAAGCTCCTACTATTTTTTATTCATTAACTAGGATCTATTTTTATATGAATTGAAAGTAACTTGCGAAAAAAAATTAGTCACACACAATTCACCCCCTCTTGCTTATGATTGCTTTATCATTTAGTATCAAAGATAGGTTTCACATTTTTTGTGTCTTAAAACATGTGATAGGTAGTGACAAACACCTTGAGAACTTTTAAAAGACAATCCATCTCAAAGACTCCTTACTTCAACGGAAACAACTACTCATACTAGAAAAAGAGAATGAGCATATATCTCCAATATGTAGATAACAAAATATGGCAAGAAATTAGAGTTGGAGCTACAATTCCCACTTTTGATAACGTAGAAATATGGATTGTTCTTGACATGAGAAATGTTCAACTAAATGCTAAGGCAAAACATTACCTAATATGTGTGTTATCTCCAGAAGAATATGAAAAGATATCCTACTACTCTACAACAAAAGAAATGTGGGACAAAATTCAAGTTACCTTTGAAGGGACGAATGAGATAAAGAAACATAGAATAAGTCTCTTGATGAATTAATACGAAACTATTGTCATGAAATAAGGGGAGACCATAGATAAATTCTTCAGATGCTTCAACAACATCATTACAACCTTAATGAACTTAGGAAAAATATATCGCAATCATGAGCTCATAACGAAGATTTTGAGATCACTACCAAAGGAATGGAGACCTAAGGTGATAACTCTAGAAATAATAAAAGATCTAGAAACTATTTCACTCGACTGGCTACGAGGATACCTGATGATACATGAAACCAAGCCTAGGCGAGATGAAGGATCCTCCTAAAACAAGGGAATGGTACTAAAAGAAACTGACAAATCAAATAGTGACGAAAGTGACACTTAGTTGCAAATAAATGGAGATGACAAATTCAACTTTATGGCCAAAAAATATGCCTGTTTTTATAACAAGAAGATGATAAAGAAAAGAGAAGGAAACAAAAAAGTTGGAAACAACAGGTTCCTATCAAAAGCAGTAGTAGCAATAACAATACACAAAACAATCAAATCATACGCCATCACTGCAAGAAGCCTAGACACACAAGACTACAATGCCCTCTTCTTCAAAAGGACAAGTCAGAAAATAGAAAATCCAAAAAGCAAGCGATAATTACAGCCTGTTAAGATGAGGATTCTAAAAACTTTGAAGAAGAACTAGAAGAAGTCAACAACATTTGCTTCATGGCTGAATTGGTAGATGATGAGATATGTTTCAAAACAGAGATAAGGGAGAATCAATGGATAGTTGATAATGATTGTTTGAGATATGTGACAGGTGAAATATCACACTTCAACTACATTGAAAGAAAAGATGGAGGTAATGTTGTCTTTGCAGACAAAAATAAAGCAAAGGTCACCAAAATTGGTAAAATTGGTAATTTTGACTCTACCTCTATTGATAATGTTCTCTTTGTTGATAGATTGAAACATAACCTGTTGAGTGTGAGTTAGCTATATGACAAGTATTACAAAGTCATTTTCTATTAATCTCACTGTGAAATTGTTCATATTCATAATAATAATATTATATTTGTTTGTCCTAGAAATTAGAATATATATTGTGCTCAACTGGAAGACATGTCCTCACAAAGTTTTACGTCTCTAGAAAAGGATTCGTTTATTTAGCACAGAAGATTTGAACATGCCAACATGAGCATTCTATCGAAATTGTCCAAAAATGAGTTAGTAAGAGGACCACCAACCTTAAAGCTTGAAAGCAATAAGGTTTGTGAGGCTTATTTAAAAAATAAACAAGAGATAAGAAACTTTCCTTCTAAAACTATTATGTCTACTAACCAACCATTTGAACTTGTGTATATGGATTTATTCGGTCCCACTAGGAGTCGAAGTTTTAGTGGTAAACATTACAGTTTGGCTCTAGTAGATGATTACTCCAGATTTACATAGGTTTATTTTTTATCAAATAAGAATGATGCTTTTGAATTGTTTGAGAAGTTTTGTAGAAAAGTTCAAATAGAAAAAGGGCAATGGATTACTTCAATTTAGAGCGAACATGGAGGAGAATTTGATAATAGAAACTTTGAAGAATTCTGTGATAACAATGGCATAACTCACAACTTCTCTTATCCAAGGATGCCTCAGCAAAATGGAGTTATAGAGAGAAGGAACAAAATGTTGCTTGACGTGACCAGGACCATACTATGTGAAAGTAGGCTACCTTATGAATACTAGGCAAAACCAATATTCATGGCATGTTATGTACTTAACCGATGTCTTATAAGACCTATTATGAATAAGTCCCCTATTGAGCTGTGGAAAGGAAGAAAAAACAAATATTGCTTACTTTCGAGCATTTGGTAACAAGTGTTTCGTCCAAAAAATGGAAAAGACAACCTTGGAAAGTTCGATGGGACATTAGAAGAAAATATTTTCTTAAGCTATAGTACCGCTAGTAAAGGATTCAAAGTGTATAATAACACTGCGTATGGTTGATATCTCCGTGGGTGGAGACAGATAACAAAACACAAAAATCCTGTTCCTAGCAGTGTTTGGTTACTGACACTGCTTATTTTTGTTTGTTCCGACTCTAGGTCACAAAACACAAATTTTTTTTCCTTCCAGAACTGTGGCACAACTTTCTTGTACCTGTCACAAAAACAAAACACGCAGGCTATTGGACAAAAATACCCCCATATTATTAATTATATTCCACATATGCCCATATTATTACTAATATTTCTCATTTTATTTCATCATAATTGAAAAAATACATATAAAATTAAAAAATGGTGATACAATTATAAAAAATATTTAGCATAATTCATTTTATTGCTAACTTGTACAAATTTTTTCCTATGTAATAGCTTATTTCATTAAATTTTTAGGTTCCTCATTTGTTTAATTCCTTATTTATAGATACAATTAAAAAATACTAATAAAAATAATTTGTTTTAAAATAATCAATGAATTACATACTTTCAATCATATTATACTGTAGGAGCACTTTGATCATTGGCACTATTTTCTATATTCTGTCAACTACAACTAAACACATTTCTGTGCTCGAGACGCATAATTTTATCTGTTTTGTCCATTACAACAAAACACCTCACTGCCTCCAAATTTTGTTCTATTTTGTCTCTAAATTTTTGTTTTGTTCTGTCTCAACATAAGGATCACAGTTTCCATACGCAACATAATAGAACAAAGAAGATAGAAGAATCGATACATGTGGTATTTGCTGAAGCACTACCTTTGACGAAAACAACTAACTCAGATGATGAAGAGCATCCTTTGATTCATAAAATTACATCAGAAAATCAAACTACTCCTATAATACCTTCAGAATCACAAAATCAAGAATGTCTCTTTGAAGCCAGAACAAAGCGGTCTCCTTCATCTCAGAGGAACCTATACAACAAAAAACACCGAGAGAATGGAGATGTCTTGATACATATCAATATATTCTTAGAGGTCCCTCTGAAAGTCTAAGAACAAGATCATCATTCAAGAACAACCTAGTGGCTCTCATCTCACAATTAGAACCAAAGTCTATTAAAAAAGCTCTTACTATTGACAATTGGTTCTCAACTATGAAGGACAAGCTAAGTCAGTTTGATAGGAACAAAGTATGGAATATGGTGCCTCGTCCATAAAAAAAGTCAATTATTGGAACTCGTTGGGTATTTCAAAACAAACTTGACAAAAATGGTAAGGTGGTAAGAAACAAATCTAGATTTGTAGCTCAAGGTTATAATTAACAGGAAGGTATTGATTTTGATGAAACTTATGCAATTGTTTCTAGATTGGAATTGATTAGAATTTTACTTGCCTTTATATGCTATAGAAAGTTTATGTTGTTCCAAATAGATGTTAAAGATGCATTCGTGAATAGTTACATTAATGAAGAAGTATTTGTTAAGCAACCCCCAGGTTTTGAAGATGCAAACCATCCTGATTATGTGAGCAAGTTATCCAAAGTTTTGTATGGTTTAAAGCAGGCTCCTCGAGAATGGTATAATAGGTTAAGTAACTTTCTGCTTAAGAATAACTTTGAAAAAGGAAAGTTCGATGAAACCTTATTTATTAAGCGAAAGGAGAATGATTTACTCATAATGTAAATACATGTTGATGACATAATATTTAGTGCTACTAATCTATCCTTCTGTTAAGAATTCTCAGCATTAATGTCGGGGGAGTTTAAAATGAGCATGATAAGAGAACTATCATTCTCTATCGAGTTACAAATTAGAAAAACAAAGAAAGAAATCTTCATTAGCCAAGATAAATACACAAAGGAACTCATCAAGAAATATCATTTTGAGAATACCAAACTGATGGGTACTCCCATGTACACTAGAACTAAACTTAATAAAGATGAAGAAGGCAAAGCTATGGATGAGACTAAATATAGAGGAATGATTGGATCACTATTATATCTTACGAACTCAAGACCAGACATTATGCTTTATATGTGTCTTTACGCATGCTTTCAATCAAATCTAAAAGAAACCCATCTTCAACAATTAAAAGAATCTTTTGATATCTCCACGGAACTATGGATTTTAGATTATGGTATCCAAAAACTAATTCATTTGACATAATGGGCTATTTTCATGCAGATTATGTAGGTGATAAATTTGATTGAAAAAGTATAAGTGATCACTATCAATTTCTCGAAATATGTCTAGTATCTTGGTCTTGCAAGAAGCAAAATTGCACATCACTTTCGATGATTGAAGTAGAATACATAGTAGTTGCCAGTTGTTGTGCTCAGATCTAATGGTTGAAGCGTCAAATATATGATTTTTCTCTAAAATTTTCTCATATTCCTATATTATGTGATAATATGAATACTATAAATCTTTCTAAAAATCTTGTACATCATTTTAGAACTAAAAATATAGAAATCATGCTTTAAAAGAAACCATTGATATTTAGCATATTAATACTGAGAATCAAGTAGTTGACATTTTCACCAAGCTACTCTTTGAAGATAGATCTTGGGTGTTAGGAAAAGAGCTTGGTATGTGCAAACTCTCTGATATTATTTCTGCATAAATATTCTCTGCTATTTGTCTTTGCATTTTGTTTAGTAGGCTCCTTTTATTTTGATTTCTTATAAACTCTCTCTTATTTTAGTAGGCTCCTTAGAGTTTAGAAGGCCCCTTCATTTTATAAGGCTTCTCTCAATTTAATAGAGAAAGATTACACATGCACTAAAAAAGTAATTTCCTTTGTTTTATCATTATAGCATTTAAAGACGCACGCAAAGTTATAATAAATGGTTGTACGAATGTAACATCCCATCACCGATGGAAAGAGTAAAATAGTAATTTTGAGTGGTCCTTTGGCGTTAAGAAATGTGAGTTGTGTTCATATGTGATAGAAAGTTTGACTTGAAAGTTGACTTTTGAGTTAGGCAAAATTTGAGAAAAAAGTCTTCTTGAAACTTGTAGCTGCTGTTGAGAGCTTTCTGTCGTCATAAAGTTTGATATTTTTCGATATCGGGAGTAAAAGTAATAGTTAGTCAAAGTTAAGGTTATTTTA
>JAOSBO010000968.1:0-13891 GCA_027563915.1 Erythroxylum rotundifolium | reverse complement strand
GCACCTTCGGGGAAAAAAATAACCCGTTTGACACCTTTTGGGGGAAAATCAGCACCTCGGTATAGTTTCGGTGGCCGAAACAGTCCCTTGGCACGGTGGGCAGGCACCTTCGGGGGGAAAAATAGCCCATTGGGCACCTTCGGTTGGAAAATCAGCATCTTGGTGTAATTTCGGTGGCCGAAACAGTCCCTAGGCATTATGGGTGGGCAGGTTCGGAAGGAAAAATTTCCCGCTGGGAACCTTCGATGAGAAAATCAGTACCTTGGTCTAGTTTCGGTGGCCAAAATAGTCCCTTGGCATATTGGGTAGGCACCTTCGACAGGAAAAATAGCCCGTTGGGCACCTTGGTTGGGAAAATCAGCACCTTAGCGCAGTTTTGGTGGCCGAAACAGTCCCTTCGCATGGTGTGTATGCACCTTTGGGGAAAAAAATAGCCCGTTGGGCACCTTCGGGGAAAAAAATAGCCTGTTGGGCACCTTCTGTGCGAAAATCAGCACTTAGGTACAGTTTCGGTGGCCGAAATAGTCCCTTGACATGGGGGGTAGGCACCTTTGGCACGAAAAAAATAGCCTGTTGGTGCACCTTCGTTGAGAAAATCAGCACCTTGGTGCAGTTTCGATGGCCGAAACAATCCCTTGACATGGTGTGTAGGCACCTTTCTAGCGAAAAATAATCCGTTGGGCACGTTCATTTGGAAAATTCGCACCTTGGCGCAGTTTAGGTGGCCAAAAAAGTCCCTTGTCACGATGGGTAGGCACCTTCGGGGGAAAAATAGCCCGTTAGGCACCTTCGGTGGGAAAATAAGCCCCTAGGTGCAGTTTCGATGGCTAAAACATTCCCTTGACACGGTGGGTAGACACCTTCGGGAGGAAAAATAGCCCTTTGGGCCCCTTTGGATGGAAAATCAGCACTTTGGTGCAGTTTCAATGGCCGAAATAGTCCTTTGACAAGGTGGGTAGGCACCTTTTGGGGAAAAAATAGCACGTTGGGCACCTTCGGTGGGAAAATCAGCGCCTAGTTGCAGTTTCGATGACCGAAAAAGTCCCTTGGCACGGTGGGTAGGCACCATTGAGGGAAAAAATTACCCATTGTGCACCTTCGGTGGGAAAATCAACACCTAGGTGCAGTTTCGGCGCCCGAAATAGTCCCTTGGCATGGAGGGTAGGCACCTTTGGGAGGAAAAATAGCTCGTTGGGCACCTTTGGTGGGAAAATCAACACCTAGGTGTAGTTTCGGTGGCTGAAACAGTCCTTTGGCATGGCGGGTAGGCACCTTCAGGGGGAAAAATAGCCCGTTGGGCACTTTCGGTGGGAAAATCAGCACCTTGGTGCAATTTAGGTGGCTGAAACAGTCCCTTGGCACAGCGGGTAGGCACCTTCGGGGGAAAAATGGCCCGTTGGTGCACCTTCGATTGGAAAATTAGCAAGTTGGTGCAGTTTTGATGGCCGAAACAGTCCCTTTCCATGGTGGGTAGGCACCTTTGGAGGGAAAAATAGCTCGTTGGGCACCTTAGGTGGGAAAATCAACACCAAGGTGAAGTTTCGGTGGCTGAAACAATCCCTTGGAACGGTCCCTTAGTTTTGTGGGCCGAAACAGTCCCTTGCCATGGTGGGTAGGCACCTTTGGAGGGAAAAATAGCTCGTTGGGCACCTTCAGTGGGAAAATCAGCGCCTTGGTACAGTTTCAGTGGCCGAAAGAGTCCCTTGGCATGCTGGGTAGGCACCTTGGGGAGGAAAAATAGCCCGTTGGGCACCTTCGGTAGGAAAATTAGCACCTTGGTGCAGTTTTGGTGGTTGAAACAGTCCCTTCGCATGGTGTGTAGGCACCTTTGGGGAAAAAAATAGCCCGTTGGGCACCTTTTGTGGGAAAATCAACACCTAGGTACAGTTTCGGTGGCCGAAACAGTCCCTTGGCATGGTGGGTAGGCACCATTGGGGGAAAAAATAGCCCGTTGGTGCACCTTCGTTGACAAAATCACCACCTTGGTGCAGTTTCGGTGGCCGGAGCAGTCCCTTGGCATTGTGGATAGGCACCTTTAGGTTGAAAAATAGCCCACTGCGCACCTGCCATGAGAAAATCAGTATCTTGGTCCAATTTCGGTGGCCAAAACAATCCCTTGGCATGTTGGGTACGCACCTTCGAGGGGAAAAATAGCCCGTTGGGCATCTTCGTTAGGAAAATCAGCACCTTGGTGTAGTTTCGGTGGCCGAAACAATCCCTTGGCATGGTATGTAGGCACCTTTGGGGGGAAAAATAGTCCATTGGGAACGTTTGTCTGGAAAATTAACACCTTGGCACAGTTTCGGTGGCAAAAACAGTCCTTTATCACGATGGGTAGGCACCTTCGGTGGGAAAATCAGCTCCTAGGTGCAGTTTTAACGGCTGAAACATTCCCTTGACACGGTGAGTAGGCACCTTCGGGAGGAAAAATAGCCCGATGGGCACCTTTGCTTGGAAAATCAGCACGTTGGTGCAGTTTTAGTGGTCAAAACAGTCCCTTGACATGGTGGGTAGGCATCTTTTGAGGAGAAAGTAGCCCATTGGGCACCTTCTATGGAAAAATCTGCACCTTGGGGCAGTTTTGGTGGCCGAAATAGTCCCTTGGCGCAATGGGCAGGCATCTTCGGGGTAAAAACTAGCCCGTTGGACACCTTCAGGGGGAAAATCATCATCTTGGTGCTGTTTTGGTGGCCGAAACAATCCCTTGGCACGGTGGACAGTCACCTTCGGGGTAAGCACTAGCCCTTCGGGCACCTTCGATGGGAAAATCATCACCTTGGTGCCTTTTCGGTGGCCGAAACATTCCCTTGGCATGTTTGGTAGGCACCTTCTGGGGGAAAAATAGCCCGTTGTGCACCTTCAGTAGGATAATCAGCACATTGGTGCAGTTTCGGTGGTCGAAACAATCTCTTGGTACGGTGGGTAGGCACCTTCGGGGGAGAAATAGCCCGTTGGTGCACCTTCAGTTGGAAAATCAGCACCTAAGTGCAGTTTCGGCAGCCGAAAAAGTCCCTTGGCATGGTGGGTAGGCAGATTCAGGGGAAAATATAGCCTGTTGAACATTTTTGGTGGGAAAATCAGCATGTTGGTGCAATGTCGGTAGCCGAAACAGTCCCTTGGTACGGTGGATAGGCACCTTCGGGGGGAAAAATAGCCCATTGGTGCACCTTCGGTTGGAAAATCAGCAAGTTGGTGTAGTTTCGGTGGCCGAAATAGTCCCTTGGCATGGTTGGTAGGCACCTTCGAGGGGAAAAATTGTCGTTGGGCACCTTCGGCTAGAAAATCAGCACCTAGATGCAATTTTGGTGGCCGAAACAGCCCCTTGACACGTTGGGTAGGCACCTTCTGGGGGAAAAATAGCCCGTTGGTGCACCTTTGGATGGAAAATCAGCAAGTTGGTGCAGTTTCGGTGGCCGAAACAGGCCCTTAGCATGGTGGGTAGGCACCTTCGAGGGGAAAAATAGCCCGTTGGCGCACCTTCGGTTGGAAAATTAGCTCCTATGTGCAGTTTCGGTGGCCGACGCAGTCCGTTAGCACAATGGGTAGATAGGTTCAGGGGAAAATATAGCCTATTGTACATTTTCGATGGGAAAATCAGCACCTTGGCGTAGTTTTGGTAGCCGAAACAGTCCCCTGGCACGGTGGGTAGGCACCTTCTAGGGGGAAAATAGCCTGTTGGGTACCTTCGGCGGCCGAAACAGTCCCTTGGCAGGGTGGGCAGGCACCTTCGGGGGGAAAAATAGCCTGTTGGTGCATCTTCGGTTGGAAAATCAGCACCTAGGTGTAGTTTTGATGGCCGAAATAGTCCCTTGGCACGATGTGTAGGCAGGTTCAGGGGAAAATGTAGCCTATTGAACATTTTCGGTGGGAAAATCAGCACCGTGGCATAGTTTTGGTGGTCGAAATAGTCCCTTGGCAAGGTGGATAAGCACCTTCGGGGGGGAAAATGGCCTGTTGGTTACCCTCGGTGGGAAAATCAGCAGCAAGGTGCAGTTTCGGTTGCTGAAATAATCCCTTGGAACAGTCCCTTGCCACTGTCCCTTGGCACGGTGGGTAGGCACCTTCGGTGGGAAAAATAGCTCATTGGGTACTTTAGTGGGAAAATCAGCACCTTGGTACAGTTTCGGTGGCCGCAACAGTCCCTTGGCACGGTGGGTAGGCACCTTCAGGGGGAAAAATAGCCCGTTGGGCACCTTCGGTGGGAAAATCAGCACCTTGGTGTAGTTTCGATGGCCGAAACAGTCTCTTGGCATGCTGGGTAGGCACCTTTGGGGGTAAAAATAGTCCGTTGGGCACCATCGGCTGGAAGATTAGCTCCTGGGTGCAGTTTCGGTGGCCGAAACAGTTCCTTTTCACAATGGGTAGGCACTTCGAGGGGGAAAATAGCCCGTTGGTGCACCTTCAGTTGGAAAATTAGCACCTTGTTGCAGTTTCGATGGCCGAAACAGTCCCTTGGGAAGGTGGGTAGGCACCTTCAGTGGGAAAAATAGCCTGTTGGTGCACCGTCGATAGGAAAATCAGCAAGTTGGTGAAATTTTGGTGGTCGAAACAATCCCTTAGCACGGTGCGTAGGCACCTTCGGGGGGAAAAATAGCCCATTGGGCACCTTCGGCAGGAAAATCAACACCTTGTTGCAGTTTCGTGGCCGAAAAAGTCCCTTGGTACGATGGGCAGGCACCTTCGGGGTAAAAACTAGCCCGTTGGCCACCTTTGGTGGGAAAATCTGCATCTTGGTGCAGTTTTGGTGGCCGAAACAATCCCTTGGCACGGTGGGCAGGCACCTTCGGGGTAAAAAATAGCCCGTTTGGCACCTTCAGTGGGAAAATCAACACGTTGGTGCAATTTTGGTGGCTAAAACAGTCCGTTGGCACAGTTGGTAAGCACCTTCGGGGGAAAAATTGATCGTTAGGCACCTTCAGTGGGAAAATCAACGCCTTGGTGCTTTTTCGATGGCCGAAGCAGTCCCTTGGGACGGTGAGCAGGTACCTTCGGGGGAAAAATAGCCCGTTGGGCACTTTCGGTGGGAAAATAAGCAGTTTGATGCTTTTTGGGCACCTTAAACAGTCCCTTGGCATGGTGGCCAGGCACCTTCGGTGGAAAAAATAGCCTGTTTGGCACCTTCGGTGGGAAAATCAGCACGTTGGTGCAGTTTTAGTGGCCGAAACCATCCCTTGGCACGATGAGTAGGCACCTTCGAGGGAAAAAATAGCCCGTTGGGAACCTTCGGTGGGAAAATCTGCAGCTTGGGGCAATTTCGATGGCCGAAACAGTCCCTTGGCGTGATGGGCAGGCACCTTCAGGGTAAAAACTAGCCCGTTGGGCACCTTCAGGGGAAAATCATCATCTTGGTGTAGTTTTGGTGGTCGAAACAGTCCCTTGGTGTGGTGGGCAGGCACCTTCGGGGTAAGAACTATCCCTTTGGGAACCTTCGGTGGGAAAATCATCACCTTGGTAGTCCCTTGGCACGGTGGGCAGGCGCCTTTGCGGTAAAATCAGCAGCTTGCTGTTTTGACAGTGGCCGAAACAATCCCTTAGCCTGGTGGGTAGGCACCTTCGGTGGGAAAATCAGCACCTTGGTGCTTTTTCAATGGCTGAAACAGTCCATTGGCACGGTGGGCAGGCACCTTCGGGGGAAAAAATAGCCCATTTGGCATCTTTGGTGGGAAAATCAGCACCTTGGTACAGTTTCGATGGTCGAAACAGTCCGTTGGTATGGTGCGTAGGCACCTTCGGGGGAAAAAACTAGCCCGTTGGGTACCTTTGGCGGGAAAATCAGCACCTGGGTTCTTTTTCGGTGGCCAAAACAGTCCCTTGGCAGGGTGCGCAGGCAACTCCGAGGGAAACAATAACCCGTTTGGCACCTTCGGTGGGAAAATTAGCACTTGGTGCAATTTTGGTGGCCGAAATAGTCCTTTGGCAGGGTGGGTAGGCACCTTCGGGGTAAAAACGAGCCCGTTGGGCACCTTCGGTGGGAAAATTAGCACTTGGTGCAATTTCGGTGGCTGAAACAGTCCCTTGGAATGGTGGGCAGGCACCTTCAGGTAAAAACTAGCCCGTTGGGCACCTTTAGTGGGAAAATCAGCATCTTGGTGCAGTTTTGATTGCCGAAACAGTCCCTTGGCATGGTAGGCAGGCACCTTCAGGGGAAAAACTAGCCCTTTGGGCACCTTCGGTGGAAAAATCAGCATCAAGGTGCATTTTTTGCGGTCGAAACAGTCCCTTGGCACGGTTGGCAGGCACCTTCAGGGGAAAATCACCAGCTTGGTGTTTTTTCGGTGGTCGAAACAGTCCCTTGGCCTGGTGGGTAGCCACCTTCGGGGAAAAAATAGACCGTTAGGCACCTTCGGTGGGAAAATCAGCACGTTGGTGCTTTTTAGATGGCTGAAATAATCCCTTGGCAAGGTGAGCAGGCACCTTCGGGGGAAAAAATGGCCCGTTGAGCACCTTCGGTGGGAAAATCAGCACCTTGGTGCAGTTTTGGTTGCCGAAACAGTCACTTAGCATAGTGGGCAGCCACCTTCGGGGAAAAAATTGTCCCGTTGGGCACCTCCGGTGGAAAAATCAGCATCTGGGTGCAGTTTTGGTTTTCGAAACAGTCCCTTGACATGGTGGGCAGGCACCTTCGGGGTAAAAACTAGCCCGTTGGGAACCTTCGATGGGAAAATCAGCATTTGGTGCAGTTTCGGTGGCTGAAAAAGTCCCTTGGCATGGTGGGCAGGCACCTTCGTGGTTAAAACTAGCCCGTTGGGCACCTTCAGTGGGAAAATCAGCATCTTGGCGCAGTTTTGGTTGCCGAAACAGTCCCTTGGCACGGTGGGCAGGCACCTTCAGGGGAAAAACTAGCGCTTTGGGCACCTTCGGTGTAAAAATCAACATTAAGGTGCAATTTCTGTGGTTGAAACAGTCCCTTGGCACGGCTGGCAGGCACCTTCTGGGGAAAATCACCAGCTTGGTGTTTTTTCGGTGGTCGAAACAGTCCCTTGGCCTAGTGGGTAGCCACCTTCGGGGAAAAAATAGACCGATAGGCACCTTCGGTGGGAAAATCAGCACCTTGGTGCTTTTTAGATGGCTGAAATAGTCCCTTGGCATGGTGAGCAAGCACCTTCGGGGGAAAAAATAGCCCGTTGGGCATCTTCGGTGGGAAAATCAGCACCTTGGTGCAGTTTTGGTTGCCAAAATAGTCACTTAGCATGGTGGGCAGCCACCTTCGGGGAAAAAACTAGCCCGTTGGGCACCTTCGGTGGAAAAATCAGCATCTGGGTGCATTTTTGGTTTCTGAAATAGTCCCTTGACACGGTGGGCAGGCACCTTCGGGGTAAAAACTATCCAGTTGGGCACCTTCAGTGGGAAAATCAGCACTTGGTGCAGTTTCGGTGGTTGAAACAGTCCCTTGGCATGGCGGGCAAGCACCTTCGTGGTAAAAAGTAGCCCGTTGGGCACCTTCAGTGGGAAAATTAGCATCTTGGTGCAGTTTTGGTTGCCGAAACAGTCCCTTGGCATTGTGGGCAGGCACCTTCTGGGGAAAAACTAGGCCTTTGGGCACCTTCGGTGAGAAAATCAGCATCAAGGTGCATTTTTAGTGGTCGAAACAGTCCCTTGGCACGATGGGCAGGCACCTTCAGGGGAAAATCAGCAGCTTGGTGTTTTATCGGTGGTCGAAACAGTCCTTTGGCCTGGTGGGTAGGCACCTTTGGGGAAAAAACTAGACCGTTAGGCACCTTCGGTGGGAAAATCAACACCTTGGAGCTTTTTCGATGGCCGAAACAGTCCCTTGGCACGGTGAGCAGGCACGTTCGGGGGAAAAAATAGCCCATTGGGCACCTTTGGTGGGAAAATATGCATCTAGGTGCAGTTTTGCTTTCCGAAATAGTCCCTTGACACAGTGGGTGGGCACCTTCGGGGTAAAAACTAGCCTGTTGGGCACCTTCGGTGGGAAAATCAGCACCTTGGTGCAGTTTCGGTGGTCGAAACAGTCCCTTGGCACGATGGGCAGGCACCTTCAGGGTAAAAACTTGCCTGTTGGGCACCTTTAGTGGAAAAATCAGCATCTTGGTGCAGTTTTTATTGTCGAAACAGTCACTTGGCATGGTGGGCAGCCACCTTCGGGGAAAAAACTAGCCCGTTGGGCACCTTCGGTGGGAAAATTAGCAACTTGGTGCTTTTTCGATGGCCGAAACAGTCCCTTGGCATTGTGGGCAGGCACCTACTGGGGAAAAAATAGCCCATTTGGCACCTTCGGTGGGAAAATTAGCACCTTGGTGCAGTTTCGGTGGCCGAAATAGTCCCTTGGCATGGAGGGTAGGCACCTTTGGGGGAAGAAATAGCCACTTTGGCCACATTCGGTGGGAAAATCAGCAGTTTGGTGTTTTTTCGATGGTCGAAACTTTCCCTTGTCATGGTGGGCAGGCACCTTCGGGGGAAAAAATAGCCCGTTTGGCACGTTCGGTGGGAAAATCAACATGTTGGTGCTTTTTCGATGGCCGAAACAATCCCTTGGCATTGTGGCCAGGCACCTTCGGGGGGTAGACACCTTTGGGGGAAAAAATCGTCTGTTGGGCACCTTCGATTGGAAAATTAGCACCTTATTGCAGTTTCAATGGCCGAAACAATCCCTTGGCACATTGCGTAGGCACCTTTGGGGGGAAAAATAGCCTGTTGGTGCACCTTCGGTTGAAAAATCAGCAAGTTGGGACAATTTTGGTTACCGAAATAGACCCTTGGCACGGTGGGTAGGCACATTCGGGGGGAAACATAGCCGATTGGCCACCTTCTGTGGGAAAATCTACACCTAGGTGGGAAAATCAGCCCTTGGCATAGTGGGTAGGCACCTTCGGGGTGAAACTAGCCCTTTGGGCACCTTTGGTGGGAAAATCAGCAGCTTGGTGCTTTTTTGGTGGCCGAAACAGTCCCTCAGGATTGTGGGCAGGCACCTTCGGGGGAAAAAATAGCTCGTTAAGCACCTTCGATGGGAAAAGCAGCACCTTGGTGCAGTTTCGGTGGCAGAAACAGTCCCTTGACGCGGTGGCTAGGCACCTTCGGGGGAAAAAAATAGCCCGTTTGGCCACATTCGATGGGAAAAAATAGCCCGTTTGGCCACATTTGATGGACAGGCACCTTTGGGGGAAAATCAACAGCTTGGTGTTTTTTTGGTGGCCGGAATAGTCCCTTGGCATGGTGGCCTGGCACCTTTCGGGGAAAAATATAGCCCGATTGGCACCTTCAGTGGGAAAATCAGCACGTTGGTGCAGTTTCGGTGGCCGAAACCATCCCTTGACACGGTGGGTAGGCACCTTTGGGGGAAAAAATAGATCGTTAGGCACCTTCAGTGGGAAAATCAGCACCTTGGTGCTTTTTTGATGGCCGAAACAGTCCCTTGGCACAGTGGGCAGGTACCTTCGGGGGAGAAAATAGCCCGTTGGGCACCTTCGGTAGGAAAATCAGTAGCTTTGTGTTTTTCTGGTGCCCGAAATAGTTCCTTGGCAGGGTGGGCAGGCACCTTCGGGGGAAAAAATAACCCGTTTGGCTCCTTCGGTGGGAAAATCAACACTTTGTGCAGTTTCGGTGACCTAAACAATCGCTTCGCACAGTGGGTAGGCACCTTTGGGGGGACACATAGCCCGTTGGGCACCTTCGATGGGAAAATCAGCACCAAGGTGCAATTTCGGTGGCCGAAACAGTCCTTTGGAACGATCCCATGGAACATTCCCATGGCACAGTCCCTTGGAACAGTTCCTTGGAGCAGTCCCATGGCACAGTCCCTTGGCACAGTGGGTAGGCACCTTCGGTGGGAAAAATAGCCCGTGGGCACCTTCAGTGGGAAAATCAGCACCTTGGTACAGTTTCGGTGGCTGAAACAATCCCTTTGCATGGTGGGTAGGCACCTTTGGCGGGAAAAATAGTCCGTTGGGCACCTTCGGTGAAAAATTAGCACCTTGTTGCAGTTTTGATGGCCGAAACAGTCCCTTGGCACAGTGGTAGGCACCTTCGGGGGGAAAATAGTCGTTGGACACCTTCGGCTGAAAAATCGAGACCTTGGTGCTGTTTTGATGGTCGAAACTTTCCCTTGACATGGTAGGTAGGCACCTTCGGGGGCAGAAATAGCCCATTGGGCACCTTCAATAGGAAAATCAACACCTTGGTACAGTTTCGGAGGCTGAAACAATCCCTTGGCACGGTGGGTAGGCACCTTTGGTGGGAAAAATAGTATGTTGGGCACCTTCGGTGAAAAATTAGCACCTTGTTGTAGTTTCGATGGCCGAAACAGTCCCTTGGCCTCGTGGGTAGGCACCTTCTGGGGGAAAAACAGCTCGTCGGTGCACCTTATGTTGGAAAATCAGCAAGTTGTGGCAGTTTCGGCGGTCGAAGCAGTCCCTTGGCACAGTGGGTAGGCACCTTCTGGGAAAAAATAGCCCATTCGTCACGTTCGATGGGAAAATTAGCACCTTGGTGCTGTTTCGGTAGCCGAAACAGTCCCTTGGCCCGTGGGTAGGCTCCTTCCGGGGAAAAAATAGCCCGTTTGGCCTCCTTTGGTGGGAAAATCAGCACCTTGGTCCAGTTTTGGTGGCCGAAACAGTCCCTTGGCACGATGGGCAGGCACCTTTGGGCGAAAAATGCCCGTTAGGCACCTTCGGTGGGAGAATCAGCACCTTGGTGCTATTTTGGTTGCCGAAACAGTCCCTTGGCACGATGGAAAGGCACCTTCGGGGGAAAAATTAGCTAGTTGTGCACCTTCGGTGGGAAAATAAGCGCCTTGTCTAGTTTCGGTGGCCGAAACAGTCCCTTGCCACGGTGGAAAGGTACCTTTGGGGGAAAAACTAGCCAATTGGGCACCTTTGGTAGGAAAATCAGCACCTTGGTGCAGTTTCGGTGGCTCAAATAGTCGCTTGGCACGGTGGGTTGGCACCTTCGGGGGAAAAAATAACCCGTTTGGCAACTTCGGTCGAAAAATAAGCACCTTAGTGCAGTTTCGGTGACCGAAATAGTCTCTTGGCACGATGGGCAGGCACTTTCTGTGGAAAAAATAGTCTGTTGGGCACCTTAGGTGGGAAAATCGACACCTTCGTACAGTTTCGGTGGTCGAAACAGTCCCTTGGCATGGTGGGTAGCCACCTTTGGCGGCAAAAATAGTCCGCTGGGCACCTTCGATTGAAAAATTAGCACCTTGTTGCAGTTTCGATGGCCGAAACAGTACTTGGTATGGTGGGCAGGCACCTTCTGGGGGAAAAATAACTCATCGATGCACCTTCGGTTGGAAAATCAACAAGTTGGGGCAGTTTCAGTGTCCGAAACAGTCCCTTGGCACGGCGGGTAGGCATCTTCGAGGGGAAAAATAGCCTGTTGGGCACCTTCGGTGGGAAAATAAGCAGCTCGGTGTTTTTTTGGTGGCCAAAACAGTTCCTTGGCATGGTGGGCAGGCATCTTCGGTGGAAAAAATAGCCCGTTTGGCACTTTCGCTGGGATAATTAGCACCTTGGAGCAGTTTCGGTGGCCGAAACAGTCCCTTGGCAGGGTGGGTAAGCACCTTCTGGGGGGGAAAAAAGCCCATTGGGCACCTTCGGTGGGAAAATCAGCAGCTAGGTGCCCTTTTGGTGGCCAAAATAGTCCCTTGGCACGGTGGAAAGGCACCTTTGGTGGAAAAAATAGCTCGTTTGGCAACTTCGGTGGGAAAATAAGCAGCTGGGTGTTTTTTCGATGGCCGAAACTGTCCCTTGGCATGGTGGGAAAATTAGCATCTTGGCACCTTTTGTGGGAAAATTAGCATCTTGGTGTGGTTTCGGTGGCCAAAACCGTCCCTTGACATGGTTGGAAGGTACCTTGGGGGGAAAAACTAGCCAGTTGGGCACCTTCGGTGGGAAAATCAGCACCTTGGTGCAGTTTCGGTGGCCGAAACAGTCCCTTAGCAAGGTGGGCAAGCACCTTCGGGTGGAAAATTTGCCCGTTGGGTACCTTCGGTGGGAAAATCAACACGTTGGCACTTTTTAGGTGGTCAAAATAGTCCGTTGGCACTGTGTGCAGGCACCTTCGTGGGAAAAAATAGCCCGTTGGCCACCTTCAGTGGCAAAATCAACACCTTGGTGACGTTTTGGTGGCCGAAATAGTCCCTTCGCACGGTGGGCAAGCACCTTCCAGGGAAAAAATAGCCCGGTTGGCACTTTCGGTGGGAAAATCAGCACATTGGTACAGTTTCGGTGGCAGAAATAGTCCCTTGGCACGGTGGGTAGGCACCTTAGGGGAAAAAAATGGCCCGTTGGGCACCTTTGGTGGTAAAATAAGCACCTTGGTGCAGTTTTAGTGGCCGAAACAGTCTCTTTCCACGATTGGAAGGCACCTTCGGGAGAAAAACAGCCCTTTGGGCACCTTCGGTGGGAAAATCAACAACTTGGTGAAGTTTTGGTGGCCGAAATAGTCCCTTGGCACTGTGGACAGGCACCTCCTGGGGAGAAAGTACCCCGTTGGGAACTTTAGGTGGGCAAATCAGCACCTTGGTGCAGGCTTTGTGGCCGAAACAGTCCCTTGACACAGTGGGCAGGCACCTTCGGGGTAAAAACTGGCCCGTTGGGCAGTTTTTGTGGGAAAATCAGCACCTTGGTGCAGTTTGGGTGGATGAAACAGTCCCTTGGCACGGTGGGCAGGCACCTTTGGGGTAAAAGCTAGCCCGTTGGGCACCTTTGGTGGGAAAATCAGCACCTTGGTGCAGTTTCGGTGGCCGAAACAATCCCTTGGCATGGTGGCCATGCACCTTCGACGGAAAAAATAGCCCGTTGGGCACCTTCGGGGGGAAAGTCTGCACATTAGTGCAGTTTCGGTGGCTGAAACAGTCCCATGGCAGGGTGCGCAGGCAGCTTCGAGTGAAAAAATAGCTCGTTGGGCACCTTCGATGAGAAAATCAGCAACTTGGTGTTTTTTGGGTGGCCGAAATAGTCCCTTGGCACAGTGGGCAGGCTCCTTCGGGGGAAAAACTAGCCAGTTGGGCACATTCAATGGGATAATCAGCATCTTGGTGAAGTTTTGGTGGCCCAAACAATCCCTTGGCATAGTGGGCAGGCACCTTCGGGGGAAAAAATAGCCCATTGGGCACCTTTAGTGGCAAAATCAGCACCTTGGTGCCGTTTTGGTGGCCAAAATAGTCCTTTGGAATGATGGGCAGGCACTTTCGGGGGAAAATATAGCCCATTGGCCACCTTCGATGGGAAAATCAGCACGTTGGTGCCGTTTTTATGACCGAAACAGTCCATTGGAAGTGTGGGCAGGCATCTTCGGGTGAAAAAATAGCCCGTTGGGCAACTTCAGTGGGTAACTCAGCATCTTGGTGCAGTTTCGGTGGTCAAAACAGTCCTTGCTCAGCGTGGGCAGGCACGTTCAGGTAAAAAAGTAGCCAGTTGGCAACTTCGGTGGGAAAATCAGCACCTTGGTGCAGTTTTGGTGGCCGAAACAGTCCCTTGGCATGGTGTGCAGGCACCATCGGGGGAAAACCCATTGGGCACCATCAGTGGGAAAATCAGCACGTTAGTGCCGTTTCGGTGGCCAAAACAGTCCCTTGGCACGATGGGAAGGCACCTTCGGTGGAAAAACTAACTCGTTGGGCATCTTTGGTGGGAAAATCAGCACCTTGTTGCAGCTTCGGTGGCCGAAACAGTCCCCTGGCAAGGTGGGTGGGCAGCTTCAGGGGAAAAAATAGCTGGTTGGGCACCTTCTGTGGGAAAATCTCGGGTGCAGTTTTGGTGGCCGAAACAGTCCCTTCACACGATGGCAGGCACCTTCGGGGTAAAAAGTGGCCCGTAGGGCACCTTCAGTGGGAAAATCAGCATCTTGGTGCAGTTTTGGTAGCCGAAACAGTCCCATGGCACGGTGGGCAGGCACCTTCGGGGGAAAAAATAGCCCATTGGGCACC